>JAOUQW010000042.1:7837097-7847773 GCA_028565825.1 Olivaichthys viedmensis | reverse complement strand
TACAGCAGCACGCTATACAGGACTACATAAAGTGCAAATACACGACAGTGAGGATGAGTGCAAATATACACTATACAGTAAATACACGGGACAATAAATAAACAGGAAAACGCACGCTAACTAGACAGGACAACAGAACAATATTGGATTGGATGGGGACCTCACCGAGGGTCCTCCTGTAGTCAACAATTATCAACGGGGATAATTTTATTATATAGAAGGAGTTGGAGAAATGAACTTTATTTACTTAAAATTTTATATGTATGTAAGTGAATTTTTTTTTTTTTACCGGACACCGTGTCCAACGGGATTTTAATTTGCTGGTCTTGCAGAGTTTACCGGCTAACGGAAACCCTGGTCATTGAACATGTTCTGACCACAGCAGCAGTGAAAACGGTGATGACGACAAAGATGTTACTGACAACAATAATGATGATGATGCAGTAGAGAACAAGTGTTAATGTTGACATTAGTACTGCAGGACAGCTGTAAAGAGCCACTGCAGACGTATGAAGTACGTTTGTGTCTGAAGGATTACTGCCTCACAACCTCTCTCTCTCTGCCTAACTGCAACTAAACCTACAACATAAACAGCTTCACACACACAGATTAAACGAATGACCATTTTATCAACAGCCCGAAAAGTACTCGCGGCTCATAATCCAATTTCAGCACCATGCAAAGTCAGGTGGAAGTGGATTTAGGAGAGAGAGAGGGAAAAGAAGTTGGGAGCCAGGGAGACAGAGAAAAGAAAAACACCTTGCTGTGCATCTCTGCAGGTGAAGTTCTTTGAGCAGTTCTCACTGGCCAAAGTCTCTGAAGCGAGAGATATCTCCCTCTTTCTCCTTCTCTCTCTCGCTTTCTCGGCTTAGAGCAGCAGCTTAGAGAATATAGCTCTAATGGGAGCAGCCATCAATCAAGCCGGTGTGAATCACAGAGGTGAGGGTTTGCGTTACGCTCCCCAAACCTCAATCAGCGTGGCACCTGTCAATTCAGCACACACTGAGCATGCTCTACTCTGCTCCCCGGCCCCTGGGGTCCTGTAGGGGTTCAGGTCTACCCTGTCTAAAAAAATTAAATAAATAAAATGAAGTAAAATAAAATAAAGTTTTTCGCCTGGAAGACTAACTTGTAAAATGAACCATTCAATATTTATCTCTGTCCACTTCCTGGAGTACAAAGCACCCCAAAACAACAACAACAAAAATAAATAATACCAGGGAAGAAATTAAGGGCTGTGTTCGAAATGGCATACTATGTATACTACTCCTGCTAAACCTCGCCCAAAAGCAATATGTAGTACGCAGTACATTACCAGTAAGCCAAAGACACGCAGATGACGTGCTACTCAGGCTCAATTTCCAAGTACGCGACCAGAGCTATCTTCGGGCTATACCGCATCCCACCATGCAATGCGGTCATTTTACTTGCAAAATCCAGAAATCTGCGGTGAAGAAGGCAACAACTACAGCGGCAGCAACTATACATGTAAAGACCATGGTTATATCTAAATGTACCATAGCTAATTTATTACCCATGTCAAGAAGCCAATGATAATCAACAACTATTGACAAAATAGCTCATTAGTCTGCCATTTTGTATTTGTTGTTGTGGATATGTCAGTTATTAACAAATTAATACATTTAATATTCATATTTTTCTTTAAAAGTGCTTTAATTCTTAACTGGTTGTGATGGCTTAATACTTCCTCCAGAAGATGATTTATGCTAGTTAGCTAGTTAATATTATATATCCAAATTAAGGCTAAAGCGTTTCTTAACTGGCTTATAGCCTATTTCTGGTGCCTTCTTACATCATTTTCGGCTTTAACCACCAAAAGTTAACACATTTTGACAGTATCTGTAAAAATATTCTGCACACAAATGAACCAGTTTAACATCATAACTGCATCCACAAGTGAATTTGACAGGTAGTCACATGACATTGTAGTATACCAAATGATATATACACTGCATACTACTACAAGGAGTAGTATGTAGTATACAGTATACAGGTGTGCCATTTTAAACCAAGCCAAGGTCACCAGTAGAGAATCTAGCTCTTCTTAGTACACTCTTAAACTTCTAGTACACGCTCTCTACATCCAGCACTCATTCAGCAAAGGGGACCAATACAAGCAGTCATAAACAGAGGGAACGGTGGCCTGCGGTTCTCCCATGGCGTAGCAGTAAAGCTGGAGAGCGTGTATGGGGCCTGTGTTTACTAGCCTCCGCCGCAGCTTCCACACACTTTACGAGCGACGGAGCCTGGGTTTTCTCCGCTCTACTGCCGCAGTGACCTTCTGATTAGGACTCACACACAGCCGGACGGACTTGACTCAGGATTTCACTTATAGTTTGGCTTTATTTGTGCAGCTGTGGGCCGGTTGCAGCAGACTTGTTTTCTATGTTTTCACTAATCTGCACGCTGGACGTCAGACTGGGGGCTGGGGCTCCTCAACACAATCTGAGGTTAATGGGGCTGGAAACATTTTTGGCAAAGTGAAAAGAGTCTTTTATTGATCTTGGAGCCATGGGCTGTGCCATGGGAGTAAGATGAAGATGAAAACACACAGACACGCACACACACACACACTAATATCTAGCTGTATATGGGCTTTTAAGAGAGAGGCAGAGCACGTGACCTTAAATAGGCTGATTGAATTTTAAGTCTCTAATGCAGGAGCACATATCACTTGATCTGGTATTACATGACTTCAAAACACTCTTCCATGGCTTTAGCCACGACTAATTTGCATCAGTCTTTAATGCATCCAAAAATAATCATGGCACCACATCACTTTATCACCAGCTAATCAATAGCGTGCATGCAGTCTGTAGCTAATGCATGCCCCAAGGTTTAATCTTAAGCATGGCTCGTTCAAAAGCCTTTCATCCGATCCTTATTTTTATATGTGGGAGAATCTAAAACGTTTTGTCCAAACTCAAAGGATCCTCTCTACTCCCTTGTTCTCACACATTTTCTCTCCCTAACAAGCCATTGTTTTCAACCACCACCCAGGTCACATGCTAGTCATTAGACGGCATCTCACACATGATGTTCCATTGCTGAAAGGTTGGCAATCTCACAAATTTTTATATCGAAGAAAACTGCAAAGACTGAATGGCAGAAAAGGGATTGCAAGCAGAGCATCCCAAATAGAGACAGAGAAAAAAGGGGTTTTGTGATGCCACACATGCTTAGGGACAGCAGGGATTTGTAAGAGGAGCATTTATCTGTTTAGACCAGAAAAAACTCAGGATGCTGACCAACAGTACTGTCACAAAATCATGCCGGCCGCACCTGAGAATGTGCTGACTAGTACAATAAACCTGACACACAATAAAGATCTGGTTACTATATTTTATAGAAAAGTTTTCATTTCAAGGCTTTATATACTGACAGTATGGTTTATTCCAAGTCATTATGCATTCCACTGTCTCGGTGCAGTGAGTTAATACAGACGGGTGACAAATTAAAGAAAAAACCTGAATAAATGAGTGAATCCACAGGGCACGAGGGGTCACTGAATGGTTTGATGAGGATGAAAATGATGGAAATCATATGCTATGGTCTTCAGTCACCAGATCTCAACCCGATTGAACACCTATGGGAGATTTTGGAGCGACGTGTTAGATATCATTCTCCACCACCATCATCAAAACACCAACTGGGGGAATATCTTTAGGAAGAACGGTTCTCCATCAGTTCTTCCAGTATACTTCCAGAGACGTGTAGAATCTACGCCGAGGCGCACTGAAGCTGTTCTGGCGGTTTGTGGTGGTCCAACACCTTGCTAAGACACTTTATATTGTTTTTTCTTTACTTTGTCACCTGTCTGTATATAGCCGGTTGCAAAAGTTCTTTAGAAAGAAAATGACAAAGAAATTTGTTTTATACCAAAAATACATTTAGTATGTTAGGTTTCACAGGTGTTCCTTCATTATCACACATTAAAGAATAGTCAAATAGTTTGAGTTAAGATATTTATGTCGGAGAACCCCCCTCCCTCATATTAGTTAAAAAATGTGCATTTCCCTTTCTGAATGTGATATACATATTCTCTAATAACTTGCCACACTTTGCCTTTATAACTACCTTTTTTTTAAATCCGCTGAACAGCTTTTGGATCCTCTCAGATGTAATAGTTGCCCCCCCGGTCTTCCTGACATCTCAATTATAACTCTGCCAGATGTCACACACTGCTTTCTGGAGACCGAGAGTGTCATCACAAAACTTTAACTTCTTGCATTTGGTTCTTTTCAAACTATTTGTCTGTTGATTTTGCCTTATGTTTTATATTGCTGTCTTGTTGCAGGAGATGCCAATAATTCATTTTTATTTGTAGATAAATTGCAAAATGGAGGTACATTTTCCCTTTTCCCCCCATTCAAAAACCATTTGGGATGCAAACTTTTGCACTCAACCGTAACTAATGCCACTTCTCTATGACTGTCAGAAGAAATAAGTCTAAGGAATGCTTTCTCTGAGCCTGAACCTTATCCCCTTCCTGCCTCCACACCTTCAGACAGGAAGTCCTCTCTTCATGTTATCCCAATGATATGAAAACATTTGCTTTTCTGTTGTATGTACAAGAATAAACACTTCAAAGAGCTCTACTTTTTTTTCTTTTTCTTTTCACTCTGCTTTGGGCATAATCATACCCCTCAACTTCGACTCTGAACTTGGCAAAAGCTGCATGTAGCGGTTTATTACGGATAGTCAACATTCACTTGTGGTTTAAGGCTTTTTATAGTGGGAGTCTGACACCATGAAATTTCCATTAGCTTTCATTTGGAAACGCAAAAGGTTGTTTGCCTCGATTCACTGAGGAAGCCGGGCTGATTGAGGCGCTGAATGACTGAAATGCATTCAGATTGCAGACAAACTTCATTTCTGTAGATTGCGGGCCTTGGAGCTGAATAAAAAATGAAAGCCGGCAATTAATTCCATAACCACAATGACAAATATTACAGCGAATTTCACAGCGTCTTCCTTTGAAGTGATATGCAAAGGAGAAAAGTCCTGGTTTGGTTTTATGTCACTTCATTTTCATTTTTTTTAGACCTTGCAAAGAATAGATGCCCTCTAGTGCAATCACATTATTTTTCATAAACACGTACCCATACAAATTATGCAGAAGCAGGCCAATTTCTCACAGAATTGTTGTTGCTGAGAAACTGGGGTTTGAGGTTTTTATTATAAAATTGCGAAGCTAATACAATCTCCACCTTAAACAGTAATACAAGAAATGTCTTACAATCATCAATATGCCAGCAATGAGCACAAATTTTAAGACCACATCACAAAAAAGATGCAGTAAAAAGACCCCAAATGGGGATTTCACAAAATATGGGAAACAATTGAAAAAAAAAAATAATAATAATAATAATAATAATGAGATAAAAATGAATTAAAAACAACTTTAAAAGCCCAGCCAAAATGGGAGAATAAATAAATTACCAAATACATAGGTTTCAGAATTTGTTGGGCTTCCGAATTTGAGGACTAATGGTGCATTAGTACTTTTTGCAAGGAGATTTCCTCATGTGGCAAGGGGAGAGAGTTAGTGTGTGCGTGAATTATCTTTTTTTCCCCCTCCCTTAAAGATGGTACTATGCATGTTGCTATAAATAGGCCGGTGTTGGCGTTAAAGAGAGAATGAGATGATGGTTATGAATTCAGTGAAGGAGACAAAAGCAGACGTTTATCATACACTCCAAAGCAGCACAACGCCACTACAGTGCACTGTGCCAGCTTGGAGCTGCCGGGGGCCAGAACAAAGGGGGGGAAATAAAATGGGTTTCACTCTCTTGAAAGACGAGCAGGGACAATACGCTATAGAAGCTATTCTGGTTCTTTTGCACCTTCTCTGGGCATCATCTTTTCCACAATCCTCCATTTATTACATGTGCCTCACATGCAAAGCGTTATTAAGAAATGTGTAAATAGTTGTTAGGTTGTGACTGCCAGTACTCTATCCTGATTGGATAACGTATCACATCTATTAGAAGTCATTCTTACAAATCCATGATCCCGCATTCTGTTGTTATTTTCATGTCATGTGACCGATACTGTAACCAAGTACCTGTGCTGAATTTAGTTAGCCTTCTTGCCAGGGTACGAAGAGTACCAAACAGAGACATATGGGTGGAGCTAGAAATAGTGCAAATCCAATCAGCACAAAATCGTCACCTGAGTCAGACAACCGCTGGACATTCTGTTACAGCCATCTTCAGTAGTGGCTATAACTACTATCGGGTACAATGGAAAACCCGGAAGTTCTGTTTGGTCGGCTGCTTTATGTCTCTTCACATAAAACCAAATGCCGGGTAAAAATTGTTGCTTGTCAATTTTGATCCCTTCAATCATAATGCATTATAAATGCATTTATGACATGTTATAAAGCATACATAACACCTTATAATGCTTCACATAAGCCTGTATAAATGCTCATAAGTGATTATAGTTACATGCATAACACTTTATAAATCATGAGTATATGACTTCATAAAGTCAGGTTACCCAAAGCATTATAATATCTGTTCATAGGAACATTTTAATCACTTGTAATCTCCCACTTATGAAAATATATTATAATTTGTTATGTAACCTGACATTATATAATCATATACTAATGCTTTATAAAGTGTTATGCATGTAACTATAACCACTTACAAGCATTTGTACAGGTGTTAAAGTATTATGTATGCTATACAACGTATTATAATGCATTATCAATACAGGATTCATAGGAAGTGTTACCAAAGTTGTTACTGTTCTTAGCGTTTACACTTGGGTCATATCGGAAATGATGTCACCACTCCACAACTCCACAATGATGTCAACACTCCTCCTACTTTCATGGGTACCATAATGTGACAGGAAACAGACACCGGTACTCAATCAGTGGGGGAAAAGCAGCATTTTAGTTTAGCGACTGAGGAGAGGAAATATCTGTCACAGCAGTGCATCCACAGGGGTTACCCATCAACCATTAGCATCTCCATGCTATCCCGAGAGATATTGACACCCATATTAAGCAAGTTATTGAGTGGCTGCATTGTGTCAGAGACATATGGACATTGAGGTCACACCATAGAGGGGGGGACCTAGCTGGAAGATTGACACCCAGCGGGAGGGGAGGGGCTACTGGTGAGACTTGCGGCACGGCATCTTATACTGTGGATATTGAAAGGTCACACACCACAAGTGGCAGGTGTCAATCATTAGCTTGATTTGATTACACTCAATGAGGTAATTATTAGCCGTCTTAACAAGTGTGCTGAGAGTTACTAAAGCTAAAGTGATAAACACTGTCCTCTCACGCTTCAATTACCATAACCGAAGCCAAGTCACATACGCATGCAGTGTAATAAGGAACCTTCGAGGATGCTAAAGGTCTTGTAAAATAGACACTGGAGAACTGCAGGCTCCAAGAAAACAAAATTTTCAGCCGTGTGCACAGCTACGCAAAAGATAATTAGGCAACAGGAGAACGCTGGATTTAAATGTTTTAAATTAAATACTGATGTAGCTGTGGAGGAAAGCAGTATGACACAGCATCATTTTCAGTGGGGAATAAAGTATCAACAGTGCTTCTGGATGGTAAAGAGTTTGTTTTTACCTGAAAACAAGAACAATAAGTTTTTGGCCTTAAGTCACAGAGAAGCGCAGAATTAAAGTTTTAACACTGATGATTGTAACACAAGCGCATTTACTTATTTTGTGGCACCAAGAAGAAAACCGTGGGAGGGGAGGGGAGGAGACATCTGTTTTGTCCTCATCATGGCACAATCTCATTGTATACAGATGACTTTGCCCTCCCCAGATGACAGAGATAAATTCCCAGAGATTGGCTGTGTGTTGCAGAGACTGAGATGGAGACATGGTTTGACATGATCCGCTATAATAAAGGAGGCTTCTGGTTATTAAATTTTTGCACCTTGAGCATTATTGATGATTTAACTTGGCTGTAAGACCTGCTGCTGGGACAAGTCGGTGAAACATGATTATTGTATTTGTCTTGCGCGCTTCCATAGTGAGGGAGAGCTGGAGTCACACGTTAGAGGACACGGGAGCGTGTTCAAGGCTCATTTTCAAATGCACACCAAGCACAGAAGACTTGGAGAGAACAAAGAGAAAACTAATGCAAGGACTTTGACTTGTTGGACTGAACATTTCCAACAAAATACTACTTTCTACCCAGAGCACCTGATTTATAGTGCCACTATTCAACTTTTTAGGGGGGGAAAGTATCATAATCAAATTTCTGAACAGCAAGAGAGTCTCAGTATCGCCCCCTACCTGTCTGAAGATGGGGGGCCTCCGTTGCGCGGCTTGTTGACCTGGGCATAGAGGCTCTCCAGGGCCTGATCTCTGGGACTATGAGGCCGCTGCTCCTGGTTAAGGCTCTGGCTGCTGTCCATGGACGAGTCGAGTGAGCCGATGCCTGCGTAGGTGTGCTCCTCATCGGAGCTGAAGGTGCGGGTCACGTCCTGAATCTCGGCATAGTCCCTCTCCCTGGCCTGCCTTTCTCGCAGCTCCCTGGTTTTGGCCTGGATCCTGCAAACACACACAGCGCATCAAGTCATTGGATTCTTTGACTTAGATGAGTTAGATGATGATGGAACATAGGGATAAGGCAATTATCCATCATGGTGGGCCACAACATTTTCAGTTGACAGTTTTAGTAGTCTGCCTGCCCTATCAGATCTACCTCGGCTAATCAAAGGCTTGATGATTATCTGATTAGTTGAATCAGGTGTAGTGGGGCAGTGAAAACACTGTTAGGATAGCAATGGCAAATCAATTCAATTTAAACTGAAATGAGTGGAGATTATGATCGGATAAAGGATGAGGTAATTGACCAATTTAAACTAAGGATAAGATTACCAGGGTTTGGCCACTACAGCATAAAATCAACATCTGCCCTATGAAACATCAAAAACTGCAAAATATATTTTAAGCGGTCACATATAAAATGAAGTTATAGGAGATAAAGTACTTTAGGCATAGGATCAATGTTTTTTTGTCATGACTCCCTGCTGTGTTGATGTTTGCCTGAGTTTAGAGCTCCTACAGGGTTAATAGGCTGCTCAGACACCGCCCTCCCCTTCCTGTGTTTACCTTGGACCTCTCCCCTATTACGGCGGTCCGCTCGATGGAACCTTGAGACCAAATTCTTTCAAGAATCTCCTGTGGGAATGCATTTCAATCAGCTTTCTGCAGAGGTTAAGCCCTCTCTCCTCAGAGTGCCTCTCCTGCTGCTTCCTCTTAGAGAGCAGAGTCAGAACAGGCCTGTTATGGCTGACATTGAAGAGAGCTGCTAAAACAGCCAGTGGGAGATCTTCCGGAGAGGAGTGGAGCAATACGTCCTGTAGGCGTCTTACCAAATGGCAGGAAGAATGGGGCCCCTCTGATCTTCCTCCAGCTGCCCCTTCCCATCTTTTCCTCACTTGCATTCTCTCTCTGTTATCTCAGGACAAACTTGATGGGCTGAGGTGAATGAGGGCTTTTATAGTGGCTTCAGGGTGTGAGCGTGTTTGTGCACATATCTGTACTGGGATGAGGGAATCTCTTGGAATCGGAATGGTATGTGCTTGCCAGGCTGGTTGGCGCAGACAGAGGGAAGTCCCCCCATAGAGTGACCCTTGGCATGCAAACCCTGCCCGCCTTATTAGAACCAAATGGGCTTCAACATTGTGTCTGGTTCTTCACTTCGGTTACTCACTCACTAACCAAGCCACGTTGCTCAGAGTGGCTCATTTCACCAGCACCCCAGGTCGCAGTTGACCTTCGCTCTCTGCCAGCTGTCCGTCACAGCTCTGAGTGACGACTCTGTGGTGCTGTCTGAGTGCCAACTCTGGGTTACCCTGGGAAAAAATTTGATGTTTCCACACTTTCTCATAAGCGCAATCTAATTTCCCAACAATGAACATTCTCTCTCCATGACAGCCTAATGCGATTACAATGCCATTTACTGTAGCTTCATTTTGTTCCCTTTCTCGCCTGCGCAAATCTAATTCCAGGGCAGTCTGTGTGAGAACTGTGTACATATCTGTGTCATGTGCAGTTAATAGCCTAGCAGTAATGAGGAAAAACTGCTGGGGTTTGTAAAACCAATAACCCCATTGTACAACCCAACTATTCTGACTTTGCACAAACAAGCATTTCTCTTCATATATTCTCTTGGCTTGAAATCACGAAAGAACTCTGCTCTTTGGACCATGCTGGTTTTAGGTTGTTGCTTTAATATCGGGTACATGAACAGGGTGAAACGTGATAGGAGAGCGAGGTCGGCCCACCTGCCGTCTGCTCAGAAACTGATGTCACCTCTCTGCCCGGAAGATCCCGCCTTCGTGTTATGACAGGTTTTACAGAAACCCAATAGCAAGACCATGCCTCCGGCATACTACACATAATGGACAGATAGAATCGTCAGTGTGTGTCTGAATGAGATAATGTCCGATATGAGTGAGAGCACCAGGCCATACCTGGCCCCGCAGTCACACACCAAGACAATCTACAGACAGCGAGCGGTAAAATGATTTTTTGTCGGGAAAGCCATTGTTTTTTAGAATAGAATATATAGAATATAAGCTCCTTTATTGTCACATATACATATACAAGTACAGTACAGTGAAATTGATTCTTCGCATATCCCAGCATGTTGG
>JAOUQW010000042.1:7823748-7834426 GCA_028565825.1 Olivaichthys viedmensis | reverse complement strand
CAGGGCTGAAATGCAGTGGAAATGTTGTTTTTGGGATTAAGTTCATTTTCATGGCAAAGAGGGACTTTGCAATTAATAGCAATTCATCTGATCACTCTTCATAACATTCTGGAGTATATGCAAATTGAAATCATAAAAACTGAGGGAGCAGACTTTGTGAAAATTAATATTTGTGTCATTCCCAAAACTTTTGGCCACGACTGTATATCACATACCATAAGGCCTATTGAATCAAAATAAGTTGGTTAAAAAATTTAGGGAATTTTGCACAGTGGACCTGCATTTAAATGCTTCCCAAATTTTAAGTACATTTTTGAAAAGATCTGCAAATAAAAATATGCACCGTTGTGTGTTTCCATCATGTTATATTAAACATTCTGAAGAGGTGAAACAAGATGACTTGTAGGCGCTCCAGCCAAACAAAAATGTTAAAGTTAGGTAGCCTACATTATCTGTAACTAGCTGGAGGTCATATCTGTCATGGTTAGAAGATTGTGTTGATTTATGTATTATCTTACTAACCGTTTATTAGCTATTAACGAGCTACTGAATAGGCTACAATGCTGCAAAGTTATAATGCTCTCTTTACTGGCGACTCTTCTTTGTGACTATATTCTATATTCACTGTCCCAAATGACTCAGTCTTCAAAGTTTTCTTCATGACTTAATGATTGTTATAAGAATGAATTTCAATAAGAACTCTTATATATATCCTTTTTGTTCTACTTTCCCAGACTTTTTATATTTTAATGGTTCTTGGCTATGCAGCAGTCATATTTTGTTGCAACGCATGTTTTAAAAAAAAGAATCCCCTTGCTTGTTTGCCATCCAATATGGCTAATAATGGTTTACATTCAGGTGCACACGTGCCACTAGTCCACTGATGTATTTATTGTGATCTTCTGATGGAGCAAGTACATGCAACTTTATGAAACTATTTAAAAAATCACAACAGTTTCAATTACATTTTATCCCATCTTCACTTTATGCATATCTTCAATTATGATGTATAAAATCTACTTTTATAAATGAACAGAGAAACAGTGCGATTTGTATTCACAGAAATGTTCATAGCATGATGTTCACGTACTCCGCACAGACTGTACATCTAAACAGTACATTTATTCACACCTCAACTTGACTTTTACAGAAGATGCTCACATGAAAAGTGTCAGAGATCAGGATTTCAACAGGTATGTCAACTTTTTCACCTTGTGTTAAACCCCCCCCCTGCATGACAGCTAGAAGGGCCTTTTGAACAAGTGTTGTTTGACTGTGTACCGTATGTCTAATGCTTTAAACAAACTTTAGTAACTAATACTTATTAACCATAATGTGTGCTGAAACCTGCTTTCCTGAGGACATTCTCCTGGAGAAAATTACAACCCACGTCATAGTGAAAGCTCTGAAGATATTCGTTTCCACATTTTTTGCCTAAAAGCATACAAACTGTTTTGTCCACACATTTTGCCCAGTTTTTTTTTTATGTCCATTCAGCTTTTTTATGTGCAACTTTAAGATTCATATAAAACAGGTGAATGGAAACCCCACTTTTGTGAATGGTGACTTAATACAAATTTCTGTTCACAATCACAACCATCTTCTCTATGCATATACATCACTTTTTATGTTGCCAGTAGTAGTCATTTACTTATCACATTTACAACACATCTATTAAATCAGCACTGCCTTGGCCGCTGCCCGGAGGAGCCGTGTATGCTCTGTCCAAATAATAAAGGTGGAATGAAGAGCCAGAAATAGAACAAGCACAGAAAATGGTCGCAATGCGAATGAATCAATCAGGCTTGTGGAGCAGGGGTACGCGTCATATAACCACCACCACATCGGCAGAACTGAGTGCAAGCAGAGCCTGAAACTGATGAAAGTTTCGCTCATAAATATCACACATTCTCTGTGGCCATCTGCACGCACCCTGCAAACCTCCAAGTGCCAAACCCAGGATGGCCATCTATTATGGAGAACTACAGATTAAATAGCACTGATGGTGAATCTTTCAATGTCCTGTATGGTAGCTACATGCCATCATACCTGCCTTCTTTAAAAATATCTTCACTGGAATATTTTCTAATAAGAGACAAGCTTGTTATAATTATAATGACATAGGTAAAATTTATTTTACCCCAGTGTCAGACTGTTTCTCTTTTAATCCAAGTGTATCTAACAGTGGCATCGTCACTGTTGTTAATATATTTGTGAATAATAGGTGGTCACGAATCAGTAATCAGTTGCAATGACGTGAGCGTCTACAATCTCAGCCTCTGAGAGGTTAAAGGGTGTAGACGCTGTTCAGAGAAATTAACATGCCCGGCAGGCAATGCCATCAGATCTATTTTGACTCTAAGATTGCATGTAGAGAGGAAGTCAGCCTGGGTAACACTTTGACCTAAACACTTTAAATAGTACAATTAGAGTTGACTGGAATGTATCATTTTTCTACCTCATCTTTCAATGTAGTAATATATTCACCCGATCTGACCCTGCTAACAGCAGTTTAAGTGTGACGGCAAATCTCAGCAATTCTAAGCAGCAAATCATTTGATGCACCATATCAATTTTTAGAGGAGAGTGGGAAATATAACAACACACACTGATAAATCTACACATGTAGGATATCACATAGTGTTATTCATTTTTATTCCACCTTGTTTACTTTCACACGCATAATTGCGACGTCCAGAGAGCCTCTCCACAGGGTTTGCCTCCACATATACGGTCGAGTGCAAAAGTTTGCCCCACCCTTAGGATAAAATGAAGAAGCCAAAGAAATGTAATTTCCAGCAACCAGACATTTAGTGTGTTAGCTTTCGCAGATGCGCCTTCATTTATTTATTTTATTTTTTCACAAGCAATAACAATGGTCAAATAGTGTATGTTAAGTGTATGTTAATAATAGTGAAAAACAATCAATTATATAATTTCAAATATAATTGCATCCTACTTCTGAATGGGATAACCTCTAATAACCTGTACGCCCCTTTGCCTTTATAACTGCCTTTATAACTGCCTTTATAACTACCTTTATAACTGCCTTTATAACTACCTTTATAACTGCCTTTATAACTGCCTTTATAACCTCTTTCATATCCTCCAAAAAGCTTTGGGATCCTCTCAGTTTCCTCTCCACACTCATTTGAAATAAAAGCATCGTGGGAGTTGCTAAAAGCAATTTGGGACTTGTCTTTCCTGTGCACTCAGTCTCAGTCTCAGCATTGCACCTGAGTAGAAATGGGTAGAAATGTAGTGACGTCAGATATCCACTCCAGTATTGCTTTTTAATGATGCTTATATTTACATTTTTTTTTTACTTGATGACACTGGCTGCTAATAATGATCGCAATTCATAACGGACACCTTGTATTGAGACTTTCAGGCAAACTGCTCAACATTTGGAATTTGCGCACTTCAAAGTTCCCAGTTCAAAAGCAAAGGAATTTACAGCGCGCCCTTTGATCCTCGTCGCTTGCCGTACTCTGCCGATGTAACACGACAACACGGAAGTTTTTTGGAGACGCGAAGGATTTGTGCTACGTTCCAAATGACTCACTGCGCACTATATAAGTGCACTAAATAGGGTGTGAGATAATGGCGCCTACACCCTATGGGGTGCATTATGTGTCCTGCAGCAAGGCGTTTGAGATGCAGCCGCGGACCGTAGGAACGTTGTGTACAGCCGGCCTGGTTTATAACACAACTTTTGTTAACAGCGAAAAGCAAGTCGGTTGTTAAAGCTGCGTAAAAGAAGAGAAAGAAAAGGGTACGAAACGAGTTCGGGTGCTTTTTGTCTGTATATCTTGAAACAGAGAACATAAACGACATGTGTAAATAATACAGAGATATGAATATAGTTATATCACATACACATTACTTTTCTTAACTACTGCTTATTATAGCGAGCACACTTTCAAGACTTACCTGGTTTTATGTCTGGGGACTCTACACAAAATAAGAACAATATCTGATTGTGGCTCTGTAACAATAGTGTGTCTGTCTGTCTGTCTGTCTGTGTGTGTGTGTGTCTGTCTGTGTGTGTGTGTGTCTGTGTGTGTGTGTGTGTGTCTGTCTGTCTGTCTGTCTCTGTGTGTCTGTGTGTGTGTGTGTGTGTGTGTGTGTCTGTCTGTGTGTGTGTGTGTGTGTGTCTGTCTGTGTGTGTGTGTGTGTGTCTGTCTGTCTGTCTGTCTGTGTGTCTCTGTGTGTGTGTGTCTGTCTGTCTGTCTGTCTGTGTGTGTGTGTGTGTGTGTCTGTCTGTGTGTGTCTGTCTGTCTGTCTGTCTGTCTGTGTGTGTCTGTCTGTCTGTGTGTGTGTCTGTCTGTGTGTGTGTCTGTCTGTGTGTTTGTCTGTCTGTGTGTCTGTGTGTGTGTGTGTCTGTCTGTCTGTGTGTGTGTGTGTGTCTGTCTGTGTGTGTGTGTCTGTCTGTCTGTCTGTGTGTGTGTGTGTCTGTGTGTGTGTCTGTCTGTCTGTCTGTCTGTCTGTGTGTGTGTGTCTGTCTGTGTGTGTGTGTGTGTGTCTGTCTGTGTGTGTGTGTGTCTGTCTGTGTGTGTCTGTCTGTGTGTTTGTCTGTCTGTGTGTCTGTGTGTGTGTGTGTGTGTCTGTCTGTGTGTGGGTGTGTGTGTGTCTGTCTGTGTGTGTGTGTCTGTCTGTCTGTGTGTGTGTGTGTCTGTCTGTGTGTGTCTGTCTCTGTGTGTGTGTGTGTCTGTCTGTGTGTGTCTGTCTGTCTGTCTGTCTGTGTGTGTGTAGGTGAGTGGTATGGCAGGAAGCTCCCCGGCAGAGAAACACTTCAGGTTTGTGGTCGTAGGTGGAGGAATTGCAGGGGTCACCTGTGCAGAACAGGTAAATATATCGGCAGCCTGCTGCTTTGATTTTTATAGTGAGCTGTTGTTTATGCGCTGTGTATATTTCCATCCGCTCACCTTTGTCTCATGCGTGTTCTCTCTTCCTCTCCAGCTGGCTTTCCAGTTTCCTAAAGAGGAAGTTGTTCTTCTGACGGCTGCTCCACTGGTGAAGACCGTCACCAATTTAAGACAGGTCTGTTTTTAGAATTAGAATGAAAATCAGATGTACATTTATTTCTATAAGCAATGAAGACATAAATGACACAGTGCAGTTCTACCTTTACTAATATCAACACCACAGTGGAAGACATGCATATGTGCACATAACAGAAATACAAAACAATGCAGGAAAATGCAAGATGTATCTAACATATAATATCTGATAGTATTAGTGTACAGCCATTACTGTTACACATCTACGTCACTCAATACTGCTGCTACTGGTTTAGTCTATCTGCACTATTCCAGTGTTTGCACATACTTTCCTGCATCATTCTGCTAAATTTGCACTCTCCAACTCAATTTTAGTGTACACTCGTAGCCATGTTCCATGTTACAATCCTTGATGTCACTGTTGTAACAGTCGTGTTGGTAATAAGACTTGCAGTGTTTTTAATGTCCTTCACCTGTTGTCTTGTCCTGAAAGATTTTATTGTTTAGTTTATTGTTTATTTTTGAGCTGTACCGAACCCAAATACCACCACGCTATTGTATTGTACGCTATCAGTTTCACTGTAGTTACTGCATAATTTATAGTAGTTACTAAATAATATGCCTTTTAGATGAATAATGGAATAATAAACCAAGAGTTTAAGGGATTAAAGCTAGATAGACTCTCTATCTCTACACTTTTTCAGTTGTTCTCTATAGTTGTGTGATTGTAAATGTGAATTGTTCAATGAAGGCTTGCCCTCGGTTTAATTCCTGAGATTTACATACATTACATCAAAACAATACAAACATAACAAAAACAGCAAAATAGACAGGGCTGGATAAAGACAATACAAAAAGTGCAAGATGACAATATATACAAGACACCTTCAGTTTAGAAAGGCCCCAAGTGTCTAATCCGAAACCACTTTGCATTGCTGTTTATCGGCCTCAGGGAAAAACTGAGCAGCATCTGTGTGTATAATAAGCATGTAATACATCTTTGCTGAAGGTGTCTAAGACTTTGGAGGACTTTGATGTGGAAGAACAGCCGTCCAGTGTCTTAGAGGAGAAGTTTCCAAACCTGAAGGTTATTCACTCAGCAGTCAGAGTCCTCCATGCAAAACAGCATGTGAGTCAAAGTATTGTGTGTGTGTGTGTGTGTGTGTGTGTGTGTGTGTGCGCATGCGCGTGTGCAATGACCACATTGAAAATCTGGGATTTTTTTCATTGCCACTGTACGCCACTCTAAAACGCTTTGCTGAAACTGGATCAGTTACCACACCATCAGAAGACCAACACATAAAGCTTTGTTCATTGAGAGAGAGAACAGCAACTTCATCACAGATGAACGAGAGACTCCAATCAGCAAAAGTCGTGTCAAAAGAAGGCTAGCTAGTAGTGGTCTCACAGGACGAGTAGCGTCTCTAAACCACTTCTCAGGAAGGGAAACAAGGCCAAACGCTTGGCATGGGCTTTTGGGTCCCACCTTATATGTATATATAATTACATTAAAAATAAATAAATAAATAAACAGCACATTTCAAGACAATAAATGCAGGCCGAATTTGAGTAAAGGGAGATTTAAATCTTTTCTCCAATTAAAATGCTTGATGAAATATATTTTGAGCATATTATAACCGAAGAAATAATTTAATATTGTGCCTAATATAAGTAGACCTGAATATTTACTACTCAAAAATAAGTTTCATAACCATATAATTAATAATAAATGTAAAAGTAAACTAATAGCTTACGAGGCACCTAGTGGTATATCAAAAGTAAACTGTAAGTATACTTGACACCCCGTGTATATCTCTCCAAATATACATTAGTATACTTTAGTATACTTTTAGTAAGCTTGGATAAACTTGTAGCATTTTGTAAGGGTATGCTTTGCAGAAAAATACATTGTGCGACATGATTCTCATCCATAAGTAAAGGGTGAAGGTTGTTCTTTATGTTTAAACAAACATCAAGAACACTTTCTCATAATATATGCTGACATACCAAAGTGGATAATTTAGTTTAGCAAACTCTTCACTTACACTGCTGATAAGAAAAGAAAAACAATATAATCTGACTCATCAGGTGATGCCCGTGGTGCCAAAACTGCCCAGAGTGTAATTTCATCACTATAACAATTTGCAGAACCTAAAGGTCCTGACAATCCATTTTAGCCACAGGCCAACTATCAATTTAATTACAAACACAATCAGGTTCATAATCAGTCTGTGTCATCTGCCTTTGAACTCTGCATGCTAATTAGTCTAGTCAGACAGCAAAATATTACAAAAGGCTCCTGAGCATAATGAGCTAATTATTTTGTAACACAATTACTGCCGCAGTACAGGGGGAAAAGATTAACATGCATTAATGTGTCAAATATTTATTATATATTTATTGTGTATATATATATATCAAAATAATACAGTATCTGCTGTGGGCAGACTCTCGGAAAATACGGCAGCTACAATTTGGAGTGTAGCAGAAATATGAGCAAATTTCAGTTAATAAATAGGTAATTTTTTGTGCAGGCCACTGTGTCTACATAACTGATTTGTTTTCAGAAACCATTTATTAAGATATCAAACAGGTGTAAGAAATGTGGAAATCCACTGGGTTGTTAAAAAAAAAAAAAAGGGCTCCAGAACAAATTCTTAAATAAACTAAGACTCTTAAATGGATGTTTGTTCTTTACTACTGCTGACCACAAACCATGAAAAGTAATGGGCATAAAACTTTGGGTCCAGGTTTTTTTTTTTTTTAAAGAGAACATTCCCAAAAATAGAATAATGACAGAAAAGCAGCCTATAGTGGGACTAATGGGAACCAAAAACACGTTTATGACCAGTCTTCCGGCTGGTATGTGGGCCATTAAGGCTAAAGGAAGCTGCTAGTTGTGATAGCGGTGCTAGCTGAAGTAGGACTGAGGATCGGAGGCGTCTCAGGCTGGCTAGACTCAGAAAGAATCCAAACAAACAAAAGGAAGCCATAGGCTTGAGGATCAGGAAACCCGGAGACGGATGAGTGCTAGCCACTGATTAGCGGCCCAGTGGAGCCGCGCAGATAAGAGCCCAGCTATTCTGCTACAGGGAAGGTTATGTTCACTGGTCAGTACTGTGCTCTGAACCTGTGCCATTATATTCACGAATCCACAAACCTACACTCCGGTGTATGTGTTAACACATTGATACAGATGTGAGGAAGTCATGTGCATTGTTCTGACTGGGTGACTGCAAAACCCGAGAGGGCTTCCTCAGAGATTGTGTCTTGCATGCTTTTCCCCAACTCTAAATAGAGCTCTGCTATGGTGGTCCTCACAGTCAAGCAATTAAAAAGAAAAAAAATCACACAGGGGTCCACGAACATCCACAGGCATAAACAAAGCCCCTAGAAGAGTCGCTGTGCTCCTGATGAGGCATGGAAAGGCTGGCGGCTGGAGGACCGGCAGAGGAACGTGGGCAGCAGCTGCTTACAATTTACTCGATTGTGGCAAAACAAATGCTACTGATGTCGACACTCCATCATCCTCAGCCCAAATCAAGCCTGATAGCACTCTGCTTGCTTTCAAAGGTTTTTTTTGTGGACATCATCCATACGGCAGTGACAGAAGAGGATTCAGGGAGCTTAAGTCATTCACAAATATAGCAATGTACACCCTAAAGCTAAGGCGTCCAAGAAGCAGAGAAGAGTTTCATGAACATCGTAGAGGTCAGGTAGACTAAAACTACTGCAGTGGTATGCCTTCCAGAAATAAATGGGTTATGAGAATTAATGCAACCCAACCTGCACTGAATTTACTCTGTTACTAAAAGCTGGTGTCAAAACATTTGTTTAAATTAACGATAGGTCGTGTCATGAGTGCAGTGTTTGGCGGCCACCAAAGGCAGGCCCTTTTTCCCCCGTTTCCACTCCTCACCCTGCTCTTCCTAGTCTTCTTGGAGTTTTGGCAAACCCGACTGCCACCTAAAACTACCTCTGCTCTTCATCAACACCTACCATCACCTGATCCACAATTTCATGAGCCCATAACAAATTGGCCTTGTCCCTGCGGCTTGTGTAACCAATCACTGCTTTTGCCTCGGGTTCACACACACATGTGCCTGTCCAACCTGTGCCTCGGTGTGTAATAACACATCTAAAAATACAGCTGCAATTGATTTCCAGAGCTGTCAGTCTCCCTGGTGCATGGCTTTGACTATCACATCACGGCGTGGTGGCTGAGTAGATTATTATTGCTGGGACGATTTCCCTAAAGGATTCACCTCCATTAAGTGGAAGAAAACTCAAGCATAAAGACGTAGGCGTGTGGGAGGAGGGGAGAAAACAAATCTTGATTTAATTCAAGATGCAAACCTAATAGAATTTCCTTATATATATATATACACACTCACCGAGCACTTTATTAGGAACACTATACTAATACTGGGTAGGGCCTCCCTTTGCTCTCAAAACAGCCTCAATTCTTCATGGCATTGATTCCACAAGATGGTAAAGACGTTTCAGACAAATGTCCTTCATCAGCTGTACTACCGTTGCAATTTTTACTACATCTACAGTCATTACTGAGGTAGTAACACTGCAGTTACTCCCTGGATTCTTCTTCTTCTTCTTAAAAAATAAATCAATATATATATGAACCCGATACCTTCTTTAAAAATGAAACACATGGAAATAAATGAAGTTGTAGGATGTGGGAAGGTCAGACAGCACCGTGTAGTTAATTGACTCTGCTCTTGTGCTTTCTTGGTTGCTTTCAGCAACTGGGGCCTGCATGGAAAACATAGAGAACTGCTGGAATGCTCTTTCTCTTTCTTTGTGTGTCTGAGCACAGAGTTGGTGATGTTCTGGGCTGCAGGCCAGAGCCTGATTCCCAGTCCCCGTAGTAGAGAGCACCACAGGCAAAGCAGGCTCCTTTGATAATGGGCTCCAGATGTTTCATTGAGGAGGCCGGCCTCATTGTCAGCGCAGAGCCTGGGTGCTCTCTCCACTGAGGCCTGTACTGGACCTATTGTTACGATTCAATTACACTCCATCAGCAGAAGTGGCTTGATAACTGAGTTCATTTGGGTTCTGCAGTATAATAGGGGGTGGCAAGCCCTCTTAGCATACGGGACAGGCATATTGATATGATCCTCTTCTTGTGTGTGAAAAATTAATAGGGATTTGCGCTGTTGTGAAATACTGTTTGTTTGCATTGTTGAGGCTAAAATAGGAGGAACAATGTGACTGTAAAAAATGAAGAATATGTCTGGCAGGTGTTTGAGGATTTTTATTTTTTTTTTAAACCTAAAAAATCTGCCAAGAGATAATGTAGAAGCTATGGGAATTAACAGTCATGACGGTTATATAATTATATAATGGTCAAATGATGATGGAAAATAGTGCCACTTTTAATATAGAGTCTCTCCAATGTGAAGTGTGATTGGTTAAAGAATCATGAGCAAGATCCTGAACCTTCCCACAGGTTGCCTTTTGCAAAAGCAACAATCAACGACTTTGAATACACTCACAATGAGAGGAGGCCTGTATTCAGTGAATGGGCCGGGCCTGACCGGGTGCTCCAATTAGCAGCACAAAAGGGGAAGGACGGAAAAAATTTAATAAAATAAAATAAAATAAATTCCATAAATGATCAATTTAATGCACTCTTATAAAAGCCACTACGATGACAT
>JAOUQW010000042.1:7784132-7815679 GCA_028565825.1 Olivaichthys viedmensis | reverse complement strand
TCCCTCTTGAGTCTGGTTCCTCTCAAGGTTTCTTCCTCATGTCATCTCAGGGAGTTTTTCCTTCACCACTGTCGCCTTTGGCTTGTTCATTAGGGTTCTAGATCTACATCCAGATTTCTGTAAAGCTGCTTTGTGACAATGTCTACTGTTAAAAGCGCTATACAAATAAAATTTAATTGAATTGAAGGTGTGTGTGTGTGAAGGTGTGAGTGTATGTGTGTGTGTGAGTGTATGGAGTGGTGTATATGAAGGTGTGAGTGTACGTGTGTGTGTATGTGTGAGTGTATGTGTGTGAGTATATGTGTGTGTGTGTGTGTGTGTGTGTGTCTGTGTGTATGTGTGTGTGCGTGTATGTGTGTGTGCGTGTATGTGTGTGTGCGTGTATGTGTGCGTGTGTGTGTGTGTGTGTATGTGTGTGTGTGTGTGTGCGTGTGTGTGTTTGTGTGTGTGTATATGTGTACGTATGTGTGTGGGTGCGTTTGTGTGTGTATGTGTGTGGGTACGTTTGTGTGTGTATGTGTGTGTGTGTGTGTGCGTGAGTGTGTGCGTGCGTGTGTATGTTGGTGTGTGTGTATGTGTGTGTGTGTGTGTATGTGTGTACGTATGTGTGTGGGTGCGTTTGTGTGTGCATGTGTGTGGGTGCGTTTGTGTGTGTGTATGGAGCGGGTGTCAGTGTGAGACTCACTCTTTGCATCAGCGAGACACAGCGAGGGTGTGTAGGGCTTTTTGGGTTTGCGTGGTCCTGTGGAGAGGCAGATGGCTCTGTTCCTGCGTGACTCCGGCCGAGGATGAGGCTGTGCCAGGGGTATGTTAGGGTCTGGAGTCTGGTGGAAGATCTGCACGTGTCCACACGCACACACACACACACACACACAAACAGTAAAATAAGGTGCTGTATATACCTGTATACACATTTGAACACTGTGGCCAAGTTACTCAGGAAATAGGAACCAGAAAATGCTCAGCTGAACACACACACATATTCCACTAAAGCCATCATAATGCTACAAAAAGAAAACAAGCCTTTTGGAAGTTCTCGATCAGGATCTCCACCACCACATTCTGGAACTTGATGTTCATCATGGCGGCCACCGTCTCCTCCTGGGAGCGCATGAGTGTGGGGCCAAAGATCACGCCCAGGTTCGACACCGTCATCATGTTAGTCTTACTGTGAGAGGATACACTACAGGGACATGACACACAGACACACACCCACCCACACACACACACACACACACACCAGCATTAATGCACTATAAGTAATGTTAACAAGTAATTAATGCTTGTATTAATTGATTTATTTATTTTTTATCTGAAATAATGGACCAAAAATGCCACTTCATTAAACAATATTCATTCAATCCATTAGTCCTTAATGATACCTGAGTTCAGTTATCAACATTTAGTGCTATCACTGAATGTATGTGGATTTATTTTTAATCATGAATAGAATAAACATTAATGCAGGTGTTCATTATTTAATTAACAAACATTAATTGATCATAAACTCACTTTGTTACTTTATTAACATTACTGATAGTTTATTCAAGTAAACTAATGCAGTAAATAAAGTTAGTTAAGAGAACCGTTATATCTTCTAGAATTACACTAAAACAAATATAATATAAAATGAAATGAAGGATTAAATATATTTTTTAAACTCTGAAGAAAGAAAAAACCTAAAGGATTAGGGAAGAGATGAGAAAAGAAAAGATAAAAGAAGCTGATCAGATGAAAAAGTGGATGACCTACGTAAGCAGGTGTTTTATTAGAATTTGCAGCATCTCCTTATTTTTATCGGGCAGTTTATGGACCAGAGCATGTACAGCACACACTCTGTAATTCTGATCATCTGATTCTGCAATATAATACACACACACACACATATAAAAAAATAATAAACAACAGTAGTTCAGTGCAGGGCCGTAGCTAAGGGAGGAATTGATGCATGTTGTTCACCCTCAAAATACAGTTCTAGTAAAATAATGAGCGATGAAGTGGAGTGACTGTCACCACCCCGGAGTTGATTATTTTCCTATAACAGAACGTCCCCGAGTGTTTTATTCCTCTTATACCACAGCAGCTTATCAACCATTACACATTTTTATTTATTCAAGAACGACACGTGGCACTTTTTATCCGTTTATAGTCGCATTTAATGTTGTGGAACGTCTGAAACTAGTTAGTTCCTGTTCTTACATTCTAACAGCTATAAACAGTGGTTCCCTCACCAGCCTCTCTCTCGAAAAGTATTGTGATATGATATTGCTGCCATGTTGCCTCAACTCGCAAATGAGACCAGAATGAGACAGGAACATATGACATGATTTCATGATGTCATATATGTTCCTCATGCTGTATAACTTTGTGTGAGGGTGTGGATGGGAAATAAATGAATTTCCTCACAGACACTCATAAATCAGAGCTACAAGATGGTTTTGTGGGAGCGCACACATACACATACACACACACCTGAGGATACACACGGCAGTGTAATTTCAGTATACTTCATATCGACAGTCTAGTCTATTGCGCATTAGCCAGTAGATTAATCATTTCACGTCTGACTAATTTATAGAGAGCAGTATGCTGGAAGGTAAACAGAGTACGCAGGGACATGACTTTGTTTGTGTCCCTGTCTCGGTGTCACAAATAAATGTACAGCGACAGTGAGCAAACTATAAGGGAATACTAAGTAAATAAAGCTCCTTGGTGTTATTCATCAGCTGCCATGGTTTAGAGTGAAATAGCCTACGTTTATTAGGCTCGACCGCGCCGCAGCGTGAGCTCAGAACACTGAGACTGTGTCCGTGTCATCAGCAAAATACAGAGACGGAGAAAAGGAAGCAGGAAGAACTCCCACAGAAATAAAGCATCACTGCTGGTGACCTAGATATGCCACCTCACACTGTATATGCTTAACGGTACGGTTTGATCTCACACACGCCCCCTCAGTCTACCTTGCTAAACTCTAATCCATAAATAAGGCAGGCAGAGGGTGAGGTGCGCTCGCTTCTATAATGAGTGTCAACACCAACCATCAAACTTTCTGCTTAATGATTCCCGCAGTCTACGTATGGAGAACAGGATTTTTGTATTTGGAAAAATAAGCAAAGCACCAAACATCATAGCAATATTTGATCAATATTTGATTTTAGTGGTGGCTCTCTGTTCTTCCTACAACAACTGTTGAGCAGATTCTTAGCCCATTTTCTCCCACTTTAGCCGTTGCCAGTTCCCATCCATTAGCTGGTTCTCTTCTATCATATGACAGCTACCAATCTGGGATGTTGAAGGCTAACCATCCTTTCGAACTGCTGTTCATGTAGCATCATTGGGAAACTGAACGTCCTTGCAGAGCGCTAACTGTTCCGTATACATGAGCTGATCGACGACCCATGATTGGCTAGTGTCACTCTGATCGATAAGGGAGACAGTGGCATCATTGGGATTCAAACTCTGAATCTCCTGACTAGAGGGCGAACGCTTAGACCATCGCGTCCCTTGGGAGCCCCTTGCAAGCCCCTCAGTTAGTGGAAAAGTTGAGCTGTGCCTGAATTTGTTCCCTACTTACCATATAGTGCACTATTTTGAGTGCCAGCCATTTTATCGTGTTGCCTAAATTCCATTCCTATTCCCTGGATAGTTCAGTATATTATTACTCATAGTGCACCGTAAATCCATTGTACAACAGATGCACTCTACTTCCATGCAGAAATACAACAATGCATAGCGATTTATTAAAAAAATTTCCGTCTTGAAATGTTTATGTAATGGCAGGTCACGATGATGCACTCTTAAGTAGTTGTTTTCTGAATTCGGTCTGGTGTCTCCCTTACTGCTGCCCTATACAGTTCTCTATACAGAACAGTCTATATAGTAAACAGTGAATGAGTGAGTGAGGGTACGATTTCAGACAGAGCTTTAAGCTTGCCGGATTTGTTTCACTGTCGGCTGCTTTAACAGCCTCACTTGTAAGTTGCTTTGGATAAAAGACTCTTCCAAATGAATAAATGCAAACGTTAATGTAAATGTAAATGAGCTACTCACAAAACGGCCATTACCCAAACTTGAATGCGTTCATAGCCACTGTTCCAGTAGTCATTTGTCTCACTGTAAGGATTTGGTTTGAAACCAAAGGATTATTAGAGACCAAGTGCTATCTGAATTAAATAACATCCTGTAAGTAGGGTTTAAGAAGGAGAAAGATGTTGTTGCACACACTGTCCCAAATCTGCTAGAAAGATCACACTCTATGACTTTTTGTACTAATAACCATTGTCTCAGAGGAGCAAACGTTACAAAAACAGGGTTTTCCTCAGTGAAGAATGATCTAATTTTAATACTTTCTGTTATAGAGGGTAAAATTACTGAGGTTCCATTATCCAGGGCTATGGCACATTAATTAAGCTCACATTATAGCCAGATAATGGACCATTTTCACAGAATAATCTCAGTTTAAGGACAGTTGAAGAGCTTGTGCCAGCGGTTCTACGGCATTTTATGGCAAGGACGAGCAAGTGGAGAACATTATTATTTGGGTTAAAACATTTCTAAAACCGATCAAAATGAAACACAACTCAAGATCCCCAAAACCTTTAGCGGCTATGAAGTGAAGCATGCAGTGAACACATTATCTGAGGCAAATCTGTCCTTTATAAAGCTGGTCTGGTCATGATTAATGTGTGTGCCAATAGACGCTCCAAGCCACAACATCAGTGCAGGCACATTCGGAAAAGCCACAGGCCCCTAGGAGCATAATCCACAGCCTTTATTTCAGCATTAGATATCTATTTATTCAAACAAAAGCATGAAGTCATCTAGTTGGTATGTCCCTGACCAGGACAGTGTGAAGAGCCACACATCTCATCCTTCTTCGTTCTGCTCTGACAGTGCCGAGAATGCCAAAGAAACACCCAATTAAATCTGTCCGCAGGATAAACGACGGGAAAACTCTCACTCACAACAGCCCGAGTGGAGGAGAGGAAAGACAGAGCCAAGTCTTGCCCATCGCACGCACAAAACATATGTCATGCAGACATCAGTGTATACCTAAAGTAATGCACTTAATTAGGTTTGCTCTCAAAAACGCAAAAGCAATTCAAACTGTTCTTATTAAAAAATAAATAAAATAATAAAAACTGTCCTTACATCCCCTCATTTGTAGAACTGAAACGTGGAACTACAAAGTGTAAGCGTGTGTGATAGGAAAGATTTCTCTCAGCCCCCTACTTAGTAAAACCTTGGTCCCTATGCATTCCTGGTGGAGTGTGTAATGACTTCCACCGCATAGGCCATTTATATATTGCACCAACAGCGTTTTCCCCTATTCACGAACCCTGCAACTTCTGTATCCCTCCACAAGGCTTTTAATTTCTAACACATCCCACTGCCAGTGTTCACCTGTCTCAGCATGTTTTAATACCCAAGCAAGTTAAACAGTACCAAACACTGAGAGCTATACACACAACACGCACTCCACCATCTTCATTTTCCACTGTCTCAGCGTCTGAAATGCTATTTGTCTGAGCAGACGGGGCCACGGTGTTTCAGCAGCCCTTTGTGTTGTCTCGTTAGCGTTCGGCTCTTCCCCTGGGAGATAAAGGAATGGCTCTGGGCCTTTTCCGCTGCTCGAAACTGTGTCGCTTTGTAATAGAGTTACAGAACAAAAAATTCTGAGACAGGCAGGGTGGGTTTTGGTGATCAGAGGAATAATTGGTGTTTTGGATTCATGTAATGTGTGTGTATATGTGTGGCTTATGAGTAAATTCCTTTCAACAAAACAACACTGCGCGCTTCCTGGTGAGAACAGAGATTCATGGAAAACGCTGCGACATTAAATCATTCTCTTTAACAAGATCCCTGCAGGATTTGGTCATTTGTAGTGAGCTAGCTCAGTGAAGGATGCTGGCGGATTCTGTTTCATTTACAACTCGGTTTCAGATTCAATTAGCGCAATACACTTCCGCAACCTCTGGCTTGCCCAGAGGGGCTGCAGCTGTGCACGAGGAGCCAGTCATTCTAAATGCAGTATTCCCAGACGTTCCTAACTGAACACCCATCGAATGACTGAACAGGAATAGGCAGCATGGCAAAAATCTGACTCCATGGCCGTGGCCAGTCATTTGAGATTTGAGCTCCATTTTCATGTCAACATAATGGAGCTACCACAACTCACGCATTGCCAATCCACCCTAATCAGACCCTTCAGGAATGGCTCTACTGGTCCCACCTACCCTCCCTGCTTTGTCTTCATGCCCTATATGTGCATGCAATCTTCTGTAATGGGCTGAGTATTGCACTATTGTGTTCCCCGCGGTGTCTGGTGGGAGTTTGACTGGCAGGGAGATAACAGGAGAAGCTGGATGAAGGCGGATATATTCGGCTCAGCCCGAGCATACCATTCCCTCAGAGACCTCTGAGAAAAGCCCTTAAACCTCTCGCCACTGACCACTAGGGAAAAGACTATCATAAGACAGATAATATTTACACAGACCTGTCCTAAAACCAAACCATTCATCTCTTTTATTGCTTTAAAAAAAAAATCTTATTTCGACTGATTATCATATACATTTTTTTTGTATTGAGGATTCATGGGTAATATGGGGGATATTGATATTTCAAAGAAAGATCATTTTCCAATATCTCCCCTCACCTCCATTTTGACTGTCGCACCATGTAAAGGACAAAATTATATTGCTCTGCTGCTCTTTTGATATATTTTTTTCATTCAGTGTGAGAAAAGGAATACAGATACACACTGGAAGAGACAGTAAAGTGCATTTCTACATATCACAGCCATCCAGTAAATGAAGCCGGAAGGCTAATACGCTACAATCTCTGTCTCTGATGAGAGACTTTTCCTGATTTAACTGTGCACATGTGTGCAAAGCTTGGCTAATTCGAATGTACGTGTGTGGGTGCTAATAACAAGATCAGCATGAGAACTGAGTGAGGCTTTCCATGCAAACATACATGAAGGAGGTGCTCAGGATAGACACCGTTTCTGGAAATACGGGTTACATCTGGAACACGCAAAAGCTCGAGGGGCGATTAGCTGCTGCTCTGAAAATAACAAAGATGCACTCGTGCACTCTCTCACCCTGTGTGTCTGCTTCTGTCTCTCTCTCCTCAGGCGGTACATCTTGCTGTCATTCTTAGTCGAGGTGAGACATGATGGCTATCAGACTGGTTGGAGACTTGGAGGTCAATTAAAGGTGGGTTATTGTGTGGAGGGTGAGGTGGGGGATAGCGCCAGTCCTACTAATTACACCCTACTAACAGTGAACACAAACGCTCGTCATAGAGGAACGTGTTCCCCGCAAGCCAATGTTGCCGTGACCGCAAGTGTGAAATGATAGAATCCCTTCTTTCTCTCTGTTCCCTCCTCCCTGTGCCCTAGTTCACATCACTGCACTCGTTTACATCTCTTACTCTCTCATTCTGCCTCTCCCCGAGCATCCCCTCCGCCTCACCAACACCAACCCATCATGCACTGCTCCAGGAGCTTTGCAAAGAGCGGCTGCTCTACGAGCAAACGCACGCGCAGAAGTGAAAGCGTGATGGGTTGCGTGGTGGGCAGTCAGTCATACAGAAGATAAACAACACCTAATTACCTCTGAAAATGGAGGCTTTTACCTTTCTCTCTAGGGAGGAAATGGCTTCGTGTGGTTCCACTGGGCATGTTAACATGCTGACGAGGCCTGAGGTGAAGCATGGACGACTAATTAATGATCACATGCCATCTCAAAAAGACACTAGACACACTACCGTCCTCAGAAATAAACACAATGTGCCTCTTCTCCTTCCTTTCAGACGATAATGCACATTTATACTGGGGATGCAACCATTTATTTGGTATCGACATAATACCGATGTGAGATATGGGAGTATCAGCCGATTCTCACAGTAACCGAGACGAATTTCTGTAAGCTTCTGGTGCCAAGTTATGCCAAATGTCACAGGCGTGATTGCGGCGTACTGTATAACAATTTGTGTCCTATGTTCACGTGCATGATCAGTGTCAGTCAATATCACACACGTTAACGGCATTAATTACGGCAATGGATCGGATCAGATAAATATATAAAATATGATTCAACACAAAGCAGGCTAAATCGGTATCAATATCCAGTATCAGATTGGTGCATCCCTAATCTATACACATCTATAAACAACCATCCTTGCTCAAAAATACAAGAAATATTAATCCACATAGACAAATGTCATGACCATGGCTATTATTCTATTATATCATCGTCTCTTTTTGAGCAGACTACTGCTATGATTACAAGCTAAGCAGCATGATCTGCATCGTTTCTTAACGACCCATTAAAACAAACGCTCAAAATAATCCACCCTGTTTATACTTTTGTCCTTCTTAACTGGTGTGACAATTTGCATATTTGTTTGCCTGTAATCTGTTTGTCTGTGCTTGAATGAGTAATTTAATTTTCTAAATTCTAGATACTATTAGTTTCTCCTTAGAAAACCAAAACCAAAAATATCACCACAAAAAAAACAATTGAATGTATATTGCATTACATATCATCTGTTTGGGATATCAATTATGCATTAAATCCAACTGTTTTCTGTACAGTTCCTTCTATTCTGTACTTCATCAGCTGCATTGATCTTCCCATAAACACATTTACATTCCTCCTTGCTTCAATCATCCTTATTTAAATTTTCTCTATTGCTTCTCTGATCCTCCATTCATCTTCCCCATTTCCTCTTCATCGTTTTAAATCTCTGTCCCCACACAGCTATGCACTGCATTTCTTTGTCCAACTCTCATCCTTGTTCCATCCTTTCATCCCTCTCTTTTTCTTGCTTTAGCCATTAAGCTCTCGCTGCCGTCCAATCAGTGTTCGCATTAAGCTCCGTGGTAAGAGCTCATCAGAGCATGTTTAGCCAGGCGTTCAGATGAGCTCAAATTGCAGTGTGTTGCCAACGCCTCAGAGCGTGTCTGTCTGTGAGTGTGTGTTTCGTACAAGAGTGAGGTGGAGGATTGAGTAAAATGAAGGAAAGTGAGTGGATGAAGTAAAGCTGAATTGTGTACAGTGTGTGTGTGTGTTTGCATTTGTATGTATATTTGTATGTCTGAATGTGTGCATGAGTGAACGAAAAATAAATAGTGAAAGAATCAGACAAAACAAAGAACTGGAGCTACAGCAAGGACCGATATGTCTGATTTGCTCTCATATCAGGTGTGTGTGTGTGTGTGTGTTCTCCATGGAAATAACAGATGATGGTAAGTCTCAAAGGAGTGGTAGTTGTAATAAAAGAGCATGTGTGGATGTATGTTTGTACGCGTGTGTGTGTGTCTGTGTAAGAAATAAATAAATAAAGACAAAGGAAGGAAGGAAATGAAAGGACATCAAAGGAAAGAAAGAAAGAAAGGAGAGCAGAGCTGTGTATTTAGGTTGGTGTTGCAGTGCGTGTGTGAAAGAAAGAAAGAAAGGAGGAAAGAAAGAGAAAGAAAATGAACGTACATCAAAGGAAGTGGAAAGAAAGAAAAAGAAAGGAGGAAAGAAAAGAGATAGAAAGAAAGAAAGAAAAAGAAAGAAAGGAGGAAAGAAAAGAGAAAGAAAGAAAGGAGGAAAGGAAAGAGAACGAAAGAAAAATAACAAGAAAGAAAGGAGGAAAGAAAAGAGAAAGAAAGAACAAGAAAGAAAGAAAGGAGGAAAGGAAAGAGAACAAAAGAAAATTAACAAGAAAGAAAGGAGGAAAGAAAAGAGAAAGAAAGAACAAGAAAGAAAGAAAGGAGGAAAGGAAAGAGAACGAAAGAAAAATAACAAAAAAGAAAGGAGGAAAGAAAAGAGAAAGAAAGAAAGAAAAAGAAAGGAGGAAAGAAAGAAAGAAAAAAGAAAGAAAGAAAATGAAAGTACATCAAAGGAAGTAGAAAGAAAGAAAGAAAGAAAGAAAGACAGAAAGGAGAGCAGGACTGTGTATTAGGGTAGTGTTGCAGTGTGTGTGTATAAACAGAAAGAGAACAGCAGTGTGGGAGCGTGGCTCAGATGGAGTCTCTCTCCCCCCGCCTCTCTTTCATAAGTGGTACTGCCACTCGGCTCTAATGAAGAGAGATGATGCAGAAGGAGAGGGGCCAAACCACCCACCGCCCCGGGGGGGGGAGACTCTCACAACCTTTCAGCCAGGAGCAGCAGAACCCTCACACTCATTTCAGCAAGCGCGCACACACACACAGTCCCTGACTAGCTCATTCATTCTCATTTGGTAATCAAACTCTCTTCAAAAGACAGACACAATAGATAAGTGTGTGTGTGTGTGTCCAGAGGTGTGATTGTGCCTTTATAATTACCGACTTCCTTTGCTCCACAGGATACAAACTAGAAGCAAAGCACAAATTAGGGGCCTTGATAAGCGACCTTTCCGAGTTCCTGAAACATGACCTGGAAACACTTGTCATCTTTATTGTTCGTTACAGCGCTGTGCGCAGCACGTAGCTCTGCTAACTAATCCGATTACTCTAATCCACCACGAAACAACTTACTGCGCTGATAAGAGCACAGCTAATTTATCCCGCATTCAAATGAGCACCAAATCAAAATAATTAACAGCAGCCTGTGTTTAATTAGCCTGGCAGAGGCAGTGTTGAACATGGTCTTAAAAGGGAGACAGGACCCTTTGCTTACCATCAGGCATAAAGGGAGGGGAGTCGCCTAGCAATCTCATCTCCTATCTAACTGTTCTCAGTCCTGTCCTTCTGCTGACTTTAAGGGTGCTATAATCTTTTTTCTCAGGCATTTGAGTGCGATTGTGTATATGAAACATATCTCAAGTGACTTTTACTCTGAAAATCATGCCTTTGTATTTTACATTTACATCGACTCATTTGGCAGATGCTTTTATACAAAACGATCTACAGTTGAGCTGAGCAGATGAAGGTTACAGGCCTTGCTCAAGGGCCCAACAGTGCCGGGATTCGAACTCTTAATCTTCCAATCAGTACCCCTGAGCCTTAACTGCTGAGCCACCACTGCCCTATTTTAATAAATTGGTGCACAGTGCTTTTCATTGACACCGCCCACTAGGAATCAATTCCTTCATAAGCACCCACCCAATGTTCATTAATATTCATTCATTGACACATTCAAGTTTTGAAATAGGGCTGACCTGTCTTGACATACTATGTGAAGAAGAGGAGGAGCAAAATCACAGATTATCAATAGTAGTGACAAATTTTTAGGATTCCACATTTTCTCAAAAATACAGGAAAAAGCCAGTTTTCACCATTTTTCTCAATACAGCCACTTTTAAGGTGGTTTGTGCAAAATTAGTACACTAGTAATGTAAAAGAAAAGCTGTCCCAGAGCCTCGCTGTTGAGTTCGCACCACTGGAGTTGATGTCGGGATACGGGATATAAAGGCTCTGCCTGGCTTTCTCACGGAGTTGACAGACTTGTCGACTTACAGAAGCCATTTCTTTGGCCTTGCGCCATTTTCTCTCGAAATTACCCACGCCCGATCAGAAAAGCTCTTAACTTCAAACTCTCTGTGTATGCTTCTGAGCATACATTCGGTTTACAAGGAACATTGTGTGTATTTTTTGTGGCATAAAATTTACATTCACCCAAACAGTGTGTTCAGCTGTGCGTGTTCTGTCTCGGCACCGGGTGTGCTGCAGAATAAATAAAACATACTTGCTTGTTATAAACTATTTGTGTCTAAACTGCCCCGGGGCACCTGGCTGTTTCGGGTAAAGGTAAGTGAGCTCCATTTAACAGCACAGAGCAGGCCAGAGTGTTTACTGAAGCCCGTGTACTGCAGAACCACCACATAAACAGGTAAACCACTGCACAGGGGTCTGGGGGATAAGGCATCTACTCATCAGGGTTAAGCGTACCTGAACATATCGCCCAGACCCTTCAACACGCTTTTCTTGGCTTTGTTCTTCTCCTTCCCTCCTTTCTCCTTCTTTTGTTCATCTTTGGACCGTCCGCCGTTCACCTGGCCTTCCTGGTAAGCTGCTCCGCCAGCCGATAAAGCCATGTCGTTCGTCGTGGAGACGGAGTCGCGGCCCGAGCGTGAGCTTTCTTCCGTGTCCTCCTCCACTGAGACAGAGAAAGAAATTGGAAGACAGTATAAGACTTGGGGGGGAAACTACTTAAGGCCTCACTGTTGGTTGCTATTTTCACAAACATCGAGCAATTCCAGGCCTGTCGGCACTGATTCAACCACAAACACTTCATTTTTTTTTTTATCCAGAGTCATGTCCGTGCCCATTTTTACACTGGAAAGAAATCCATTATAATGTGCTGTCTAAATACTAAACCAATTAATGGCCTGAAGTTAGAGAACACTTCCCAAGTTCTATAAACATCCACAAGAGGCCTTTTCCACTGTACATAGTACCAGAAATTTTTGCCACTGGAAAACTAGAGCTATGCTTTTTCTATTGGCCACCAGTCTAGTACCAAAGGTTCCAGCTGGTACTTGTTCATGGTCACTACCAACAGGGGCTAATGGTACATGGGGGTGGGGCTACCAGAACTGTGTGTTGCTGATTGGTTACACAAAATTAAGTAATTAAATAAAATAAAATATATAATAAAATAAAAATATATAAAACCCCCAATAGTCTGGTTTGTTCTGTCAAAACCAACATTGTGTTATTGTGTTAAACCTATAATTTTTTTTAATTTCTTAAAAATCGTACAAACAATTACTTTTATGGTACATCACAAATTAATATAAATACTTTCATTCATTTTCTTTATAAATGCAGCCTTACGGGTGGAGGTTTTTAAGTGCGTTGATAATGTCCTCACAATGTTATATTTCTTTTGACATATTTTTTGCAAAATAATCTTTTAATCAAATTTCATCACTTTATTAAGTTGGTGGAAATAGAACTAAAACCCAGAGTTCCGTTAGTTCCTGTTTGGGCCAATTCCTATTTTTGAATGTGCAGTGTTAAAACGCCCATGGTCCCTCATACACAAGCACCTTGTATATCGACAAAGATGACGGCATCTCTTTCCTCTTCCTCTTTATTCACTGACACTTTAGCTGTGGTTTGAAAATGGCCAGGTCAGAGGGCAAGATTGTGAACGTGTGAATATGTTTGTGTGAATACGGCTGCATTTCTATAGTAACAAGTAATTCACAGGGACTTCACATAATTTAAGCCCAACAATAAACAGATTGAAAAAAGTGTTTGTTATTTAACAGAGGAAAAGCGTATAATCGTTGCTGTGGTGAAGCTTTCCATAAGGAGAAGGTTTATTTAACGTTTATGGAAGGAGACTTTGTAACAGTCAGAGGTAAAGCTGTTCTTCAGGACTTCAGTCTTCAGGACAGAGGAGTTTGTGCTTTGCGGTTTATCAGTAACACGAAACGCTGCATTTTTTTTTTGTCTTATTAACTTTGAGAGAGAGAAAAAAATAGAGAGGCTGGTGAGGGAACGACTGTTTATAGCTGTTATAGCAGAAGTGAGAACAGGAACTGACTTGTTTCGCGGACGTTCCACGTTAAATGTAAGTAGAAACGGATAAAAAGTACGACGTGTCGATCTATAGTAAATTAAAGTGTGTAATAGTTGGCAAATTGCTGTGGTATAAACTAAAAAAAAAAAACACTTTGGGTTTATAGGAAAAAAATCAATAAAATCAACTCCTCTTCGCATCGGGCCGCATAACACCACCCCGTCGTTGATTATTTTCCTATAAGCGCACGCCTCGTTGTGTTTTATTCCTTACATAATGTATGGTTCATTAACAATTACAGTTTAGGCACGCAGACAGAAACAATCTGCTACAAGCCCCTCCTCTTTTGTTCTGTGGTGCATGATGGGACAGTTTAGTGCAAAAATTGTCCACACTCCACACCTTATTTGTTTACATATATATTCTATTATCCAGGTCTTTTGTCACTGGACTACATTTGCTCCCATTTCTTAGAGTAAACTCACTAGACAGTCATGTATGCATACTTATGTATACTCAAAAATAATAGTATATCGAATAGTATATCAGTATTATTCACGGCTCTAGACTCCACACATTCTGCAAAGGCCGTTATGGTATCACTTTATCCACCAGGTATTCGGTTCCTCCAGAAAGTAGTTCTGTTATGCTAGGACTGATTTGTTGTTTAGTTTTTTTAAATGTTAAATGTTCCCTCTATAACAGCTCTACTCCGAAAGTAAATTATCATTTGACTGTTTTCCAGCTCTCTGAACATAATTAACAAGTGCTAATACTTTGGTGTCCCTAAAGACTCTCCCACGCTTCCTTTGAAGACATCAGAGCTACGGCAGAGCTGCTTTGCTAATATTCTTCTTTTATTAATACGATTCTCTGTTGTTTGCTTTGAATTGAGAGCTGATGTCTTATAATTTACACTAAAGTTACAGATTACGTTCCATCTTCCTAAACATATGCAGTGTTGACATTGAATGTTGAGTATCGATAAAGTCACTAAAATGGCAAAAGCCCTAATTCCTACATGCAGAATTTCTACCTATACTACTTAGCATATAAAGTACTTATTCTATAACTAGCACTTCCATGCAAACCACCTTCGGCGTATATCAAATACCACTTTAATCACAATGGGAATGAACTGAATTAGCTCATTTTCATTTCACCATCAGTCTGATTATAACTGCAATTTCTATTCTGGATGCCCTGCTGCATCTAATGTAATTAATCTGTCAGTAATTGTGAGTTTAAATCAACTTTTAATGAGCGAAGAAAGGGGGGGAAGAAAAAGTGCAGCTGCTAATTATGCTAAGTGCTTTAGCATAACGCCAAGCAGCACTAGAGATGTTATATCACCACAATGCACATGATGTAAGACATGCGTGATTAAAGTTTAATAATATCCTACACCGCTCTGTCGAAGTGAGAGGGAGGGAGAAAGCAAGCAAAAAAAAAAAAAAAAAACTAATCTAAAGAGAAGAATGAGGCAGCCATGATGGATTTGTTAGCTAGATGACGCCATGATAGGGAAGAGGTAGAACGTGCAATGCAGGTTTGATAGTGGGGGATTTGTTTTCTGCTTCATTTCGCTGGAGTTATCAGTATTTTCTTCACTCCGCCCGTCCCAGAGAAAATCTCTGAAGTGGAACCCAGCTGTAGGATTATGTATGACAGGAATGGCAGGCAAACATCTTTTCAATTATACACTACTTTTTTTCTCTAAACCTCTAACAGTTTGGAAGATGATAACACTAACTACGTTCGAGTTGATATCGCTTTTATTACTCATTTCTTTTCTTTTCCCATGTGTGTGGCAGCTTATCGGGCTGCTAAGTGCAAAGGCGACGTAGTTCCATGGATGAGCTGCATCTGGCAATTAAAACCGGGTTGTGAGATTAGAGGAGCGTGCTAATTTCTGCAGCTCCTAATGATGCCATCTCAGATAACACACAGGAGATGGTAATCGCTCAGGCCTCCTGGGGGGGCCAGATGAGTGTGTGTGTGTGTGTGTGTGTGTGTGTGTAGGCAAGCACTCAGCCTGTCATTATCCACAAAAACTCAATCTGGTCTTGACGAAGATGGGACCAAAGCAGAAAGGAACTGAGAGACAGAGAGAAATTGATGAGATGTATAAATTGGACCCTTCATTTCCCAAACACTGCTCATTAGCCTAACAAAGAGACGTGTGACGGCAAAGCCAAAGTCAATGCAGCTTCAACAAATCAATAGTGTTTCCATCAAAACAGCCATCGCAGCATGTTAATCTGCCGTTCTGAGCTTGTCATTTGACTGCAATACAAAAAGACCCGAATTATGGTAATTAAAACTATTTCAGCTGCACGTGAAAAGACAGAAATAAATGTTTTGACGGCCCAAAAGCCGTCATTAGTCTTCTCCTTTTGATACGGCGAGGTGTTCATTTCTTTCCCCCATGCCGCAATAAATTCTGATGGATTTGTGAAATTGTCATTCTGGCTGAAAGTAACACTGAAGTTTGCTATTTCAGAAACGGAGAACAGTGCAAAAACCCGGCTCGACTCTGTTTCTCGGCAGGATATCTGCTGCTGACACATTTTTCCAGATGACGGGGGATTTTATGTAAATAAAAGTCAGCGTGAAGAAAGAATGCCTGCCCTTATCAGTCAACTCTAACTATTAACCTCAGGGACAGACACTGGCAGGTTGCTTTTATCTAAATTGAAAAACGTATTTGACTTATTTGAATATCAGGAAGGGAGAAATGCAATATACCTCTGTGGCAGAATCTACAGTACTGCCCCCCATTTCTCTCAGAGAAAGATAAGACAGTATTTAGTGGCATGCAGACACAACGTACCAGAACACAGCAGTTCAGGCAAATTATTTGCCCCCCCCTCCCCAGAAATGTCTGTACCCCGTTGAATGGAACCTTTTAATGGAGAACAAGGTGGCTCCTGCGGCAAGGTGCCGTTATTACCTGGCCTGGGTTGTTTGACAGCTCTCTCTCGCACCAAAACACGGCTGTGGTTAATGAAACACCTGATCGGACAGAACTCGGTGGAAAAGAGGACAAAAAGTTGCCAGTGGCTGTTTCAGAACTAACTGTACTTTTAGAAACAGTGTATTTTCCAGACATTCAACTAGAACACAGTTAACATTTTATAAATGCTTAATAAATCGAGCTCTGACTTACTTTATTAATCAAAAACAAAGACGTCCACAATAGCTAAAAATATATTTTAAAAAAGACCACTGCTCTACTTACTAAGGACTGCAAGGAGAGCTGAAGGACAAACTGTTTCTGCCAGTAAACAGAACAAAGGTTTCCCTATTGCTTCAAGTCTGAAAGCATTAAGAGGAAGACAAGAATGGGAAGGCCCCAGTGGAGGGAAACTAGCCAGCAGGGATGTCTGGGAGCTCGGACGTGGCTGATATGAATAATAATACGGGAGTAATGCAGATGCTGATTGGCCGTGGACTCCCGTTTGGGACTGCTTTCTCTGTCTGTAAGGGGAAGCCTGACCTAGATACAAATGGAGAAACTCCTCATGCCATTGTAATGATTTCTTGTGGTGGCTGCAGTACCATCTGACTAAAATCAGCAGCAACATTGGGATACGTGTTGAATTATTGAGGAGATGTGATGCTTGTCTCATTGGAATGCTTTCATGGTAACAGTGATTACATGACCCGCTATTTAAGAACCTAAAACAATCATGTCAAAGAGTGAATGAAAGACCCTCATAGTCCCAGCACTTACATGTCTCCATGCCTTCGTCTTCCTCTTCCTCACCCGGCATGTTCATGGCAGGTCTGTCGTAGGATTTGTCGATAGCAGCGCGGAAGCTCTCGTTGCAACCTCGTCCGCGGATGATTCTGGGACGAGGCCTGTGGAAGGGGACCTCCCCGTTGAGCGTCACCTCAGCCACGGCTGTCTGGAGACTCTCCAGGGAGCTGGACTTCTTCAGGCCCAGATTGGGCCCTACATCCCGTGTGGAGTTACCTTAGGGGTGAAAGAGAAAAAGAGAGAGAAACTTATTTTAGAGGCATCCTTTGAACCAATTACTTCCCGGACTAAAGATCAATTAGAAGATGGAAATTCCATTTATCTGCAAGTTTACCTTTTTTAAGCTCTTGAGGTTCTTTAGTGTCTTTTATGTCAATGTGTATATATGAATGTCTCAAATTATAAGGCTTCAAAGTATATAAACACTTCAGAGAGACAAGCAGCTGCAGAACAAGGAGGAAGAAAAGCAGATAAAGTGAGACTCCAGGCACTGATGTATGGCACAAGCCTGAAGCCCATTATGTTTGGTGGGTGGCCGAGAGAAAAGGAAAGGGATACGAAGATCAAGAGGGTAAGGAGGATAGAAGAACAGACTAAACACATGAGACTCGACCCATTCAAATCCACATTGAGGCCTCCCTGTTCCTCCCTCACACTCTCTCCTTAATGACCTTTTCATGCCTCTAATTCACTCCTTGATTTGAATGCTGTCCCACCGAAGGCTTCCAGAAACACACAATGCTCCAGCTTACAACAACTTCCAACAGAGACAGAGCATTAATCCTGCTCCACAGAGCTGCCTGAGCACAATGAGAAAGCAAGACTACTTGGCTGGTTGGATCTATGATGGGTGTGTGTGTTTGTGAATTGGGTGTTCAGGTGGGTGTAAATGGAACAGTTGCCAAACACACATTCCCTGAGCCACCTGCGTGCCTGGGATAAGATAAATGTTTAGAGCTCACACAATAACTCACACAAACATACAAATTCGCAAAGTGAAGGAAAAAACACACACAAGCGCAAAGACAAAAGGTTCAACAGTGTAAGCAGCTGAAGGAAGAACAGGAATTAGGTATAGCTACTGGTCCGTTTGACTACATCTCATTGATATGTATAGTACATAATGAATCTTTATTATGCACACAAATATAATTAATATGCAAATGATATATAAATATATAAATATACATGGCGTGAATGACAAAGCTTCGACTTAAAGGACCGCAGCCAGGCCTATTCTTTCTGTTTGTTGACAGAGTTGACAGAAGTGCCATTCCTCCCATGAAGCATGGTAGGTCAAACAGTAGAGCTGTTGATGTAGAAAATCCCACATGGCCTACAGGGCTGCCGCTCCAGCGATCATTCCTTCTGTGTAAGGCCAACACAGCTCGTCAGACAGCCAGAATTACTTTCTTTTTTTCCCAATGGCTGCTGTTCTTTGTTTAGAGTAGCTTAGTGAAGCGAGGCGTCAGTATTTCATTATGTCAGCGTGCGCCCCGTGTATGTGTCTTGTAAACGACGGGCCATAACCAGCATGCCGTTGGATGTCCATCTTTATTTTTCTATCAAAAGACGTTTTTCCGGCTATTCAGTGAGGGCCAGTGTTTCCTCAGCTTGAGCCACAAGGAGCTCGGGCTCTCAAACACTGCTTGGATTTCAGCCTCGCTGGTGTCGAAGCGGCTCAGTACGTTTGCACAGCGCCATCAAACATATGGTGGCATTCTGTGTAAACATAGATGTCGATCACTCTCTCTCACCCGTCTTTAGACCACATGGTCTTCTTTGTCACCCCCCACAAAATTGCTTTGCCTTCCTTTTCAGCGAGGGTCTCGGCTCATTTTCAGAGAGCTAAATGGAGCATGTTCAGTGGCTGATGAGATCACAGCGGATCTCTGGGTGGAAAGACGTGAAGCCAAACGGAGAATTGGCCTAGCAAAATAAACTTCCAATCACCCGGTGAAAACAATTAGAAATCTATTACCTCCTCTCTCTGTTCGAACACCACTTTGCTAGCATCTCAGCGTAGATGCAATGCTGGAAGGGCAAAATGATTGGCGGTGATGTACGCTGTAAGGCTGGAAGTAGGAAACAGTGGGGAAGGCAGCGTGCCAGGAAAGTGGAGTAATTCACACCGGAACTACTACTGTTATCATTCCTTCACAAGCCGTAGCAGCTCGAGATGCTGCTAATCTGCTCTTGATCCTTTAACCAAGCAAACCTGCACCGAGCCAAAGCACAGTCTTCTTTACCCTCTTTATAGAAAGAATAGAGCTGGTAAACCGCTCATGGATCTCACACAGAACCTTCTCACGTACGGTTAGATAAAGTCAGTGCAAACAAAGACGGTTCAAAGGGTCTGGAGATGGCCTCTGACCTCAGGCGAGATGTGGAATGTGGGATTGTCTTCTGCCAAACAGAGCTGTGTTTGTGCTGGACTGATCATTCCACTCTTCTATCACAAAAGGGAAGGAAAGCAGGTTCTAGGCCGGTGTGGATTCTTGATCCTTTAACCATCTGCAGCCTTGTCATTGCCAAACAAGGAGATGCATGGTATTGAACAGTGGACTACTAGCCAGGGCAGAACGAATGCTAATCAATATCTCTCATGAGGCACCTAGATAAGAACTGTACAATTGTATCCTGATAAGATTTTAACCACTTACTTTATTGCACATACACTTGTAGTCAAATGCGTCTCCGGTTAGCCAGATTAAAGGAGGTTTTAAGGTTGTTTGATCCGAGACGGATGTATTTACACTTGTATAACATTTGGCCAAAATGCGGCCCTGGCCTGCAAAAGTGGTTTGTGCGATTGTATTTAAATCTGTTTTGAATGCGTCTTGGGTGCATTTGCATTTTTATGTAAATAATGCATATTTGGATATAATCCTGATACTTAATACGCATCAAACCGGGTCAATGAGCCTAGATCTCTCGGATAGTAAGGCAGATTTTGAGATCAATGCAGTAAAATGATTGAAGAACTGTTTTCTTGAGTATCTTAAACAGCCAGTTTGGTCAACATGTCCCTAACAGCCGAAGACACTGCAGCTTCACTGAGCACACAGTAAATTACTGAACCAATTTATAGGACAATCAATTATATTTACACAAGTGCACAAGCAAAGACCTTCTCCATTAATTTATTTTCTGAAGGATCTTTCCTTCATGATGAAGGACACTGGAGAGAAGCATCTTTTTTTGAACCGCAGGCACAGGAAAAAATCTGCCTCGGATCCAAACAATATTGCTCCGCATATGCTGGCAGAAGAGCAGACTTAATCAACATACTTTAAATACCACGTAAACGGAAAGCTTTTGAAGCTTACAAGCAAGCCCGTTCCTCTGGATCACAGGAGCAGCATGCATGCCAAACACAATGGGACGAATAAAGCTGCCTCGGCTGCTACAGTTCAAGGAAACACAAATGACATCTGCTTTGCTCTGAATCTCGGAACGATCATCACGTCGCGCCCGTTCGGCATTCCGCATCACGAGCTCTGGCATTGTGTCACGTCGGAGCGGAGAGCTAAGAAAAGCTGGTAATTGCTCTCTCACACTGTTTTTTTTTCTTCTTCTTCATCATCTGAAGCTAGGCAGGCTTTTGACAAGCATCTCTCAAAAGGCCAGACTACTCCACGATTCCTATCACATATCTAATACAGAGCTCGCTGTCACTCATGGGGAAGGGAAGAAGAAAAAAAAAAGAAGAGAGTTTTGCCAACAAAAACATGTCTTTCTTCTCTCTCTGCTCAGGTTGGAAACAGAGAGGCCTGAAAATCCTAGACAAAGCAGCATAACCGCTATAGTCACAATAAAAAAATGAGTGCGAGATATACACACCATATCTTTTTGATTAGTCAGCCCTCAAAGGCGACTAGGACGATTCGGTGGTGAGAAGCGATTACCATTAAAATGTTAAAAGCAGGTATCACAAGCTCCATGAATAATCTGTCAGTGGTTAATGTGAGGGCTGTGGCTGGTGCCTCGTTAGCGTGGCTCGGACGCTTCTTCTAAAGGCCATTGCTCAAGGCAACACGTAACTCTGGTATGCGTGTGTGTATGGACACAGGATCCATTACATGTAATTTATTCGGCCAGTTGGGATTCTAAGAGTAGCACAAAAAGGGTGATTAGGCTAAGAATAGCTCAGTGTTGGCCAGGGGAAAGTCATGCTCCCCTATCCCAGGAAGGGTGAAGGGGCCCTGGGGTCGCCCGAGCTGCTGTGCCAGCCTGTTCGCGCATCATTAGCAGACCAGAAAACAGCTCTTCCCTTGCTTCTTTACACCTGTCCTAATTAAATTCTGATGGCTGAGCTCAATCACTTACGGCGCTCATATGTACCATTACTGCGATGCAATCAGCAATATGGCAGATCTGCTGAATCGTCACATGGCAATTCCATCTAATAATGTAATGCTCACAGCATCCCTCGGTATTTCGTTCCCACAAACTGGAGCCCGACCTGTAATCTGTACTGCAACTGCCTTGCACCATATGGCTCCACTTACCTCACCAGACCACAAGGACGCACAGTTCATTAGCTTATAACACAACGTGGGTTATGGTGGGGTTATTCATTGCTGTGATTGTGGGCCAGTTAATTTTACAACTGAACATAAACTAGTACGGGGTTCTAGAGATGGTGTGGGAGTCTGAACGCTTCCAGGTGTGGAAGAATTCCAGTGCTCTGTTACTATGGGACTAGGAGCCAGAACACCAGAGGCGCAACTTGCACATTCTCTAGGGAAGATCCTTCTGTGGTTTTGATGAGTGTTAAGGACGTTTAAGGCTGCTCAAGATGTTTTTAAGCCCCCCTTCGAAAGGGAATAAGTTCCAGGTGTGGCAGCTGGCTTAAATTCCTGCAACATGAAACCCATTATTTTAAAATTATCGATAGCTGTTCTTCATAGAAACGCCATCCATTTGTGCACCGTGGCCTACATAGAGTCAGTCAATTTGGTTCTCAGTCGTTGTTCTTGGCAGTGCTGTATGTTTGTTCCACAATACTTTTTCTGCATGGTCGAACTCTACCTAGGGCTTTGCCTGGACTCCTGCTGTCCAGGACGTGTTTTTCCCTGTGCTGTGACTACAGTGCACAACTCCAGCCACTTGACATTGATGAATTAATTGCCGTCAAACAGGCTTTCCTGACTTTGAGGGTCTATTTTAAAATGGGATCCCAGCAAAGCGCCCCCCCCCCGGCATGTGCCACACACACACGCCTCCTTCTTCCTTCACCTCCTTCCGCTTCCCATTTGAAACACCTCTCAGCATAATTAACGTTTTCTACCATCTTATTTTCTGAAGAGCAAGCAGTGTGGCTTGCCTGCCGCTAAGCTGCAGCCAAAAGAAACGCTATTTAACATCACAACACTTAGTCCAATTTAAGCAAAACATATCTTTGATTTTACATCAATTACCTCAAGTGACTTCCTAAACAAAGACATGTGAATGCAGCTTTTTAGGAGACGGCTATAATAGCCAAAAAATAATGTTGGCAAAGAATTTCAGAAGCAAACCCAGTAATAAATATGCAGGTCATGACTTTTTTATGCTACAATAATAAAGCATGCCCGAGTAACCTTGGCAAACTTTACTAGAAGCACTAAAAATAAGGAATATTAGAGAAAAAACAGCCAAAAGTAGAGTAGAGAAAAACAAATTAACACTGGAACCCCGGCCAAACTTCTAAGAGCTAGCATGCCCAAGCACAGACAGACAAGCCAATCCGACTGCGAGGCAGGAGTGATGGGTGTCCCCGATTGGTTGTCTTACCTTCTGTCCTGTTTGGGTGGGGTGTGAGGTTAATCTCGTCAGCTACTGTTAAAGAGGCATAAACAATTGTGTTGGGTTAGTGCAAGACATTCCACCATTCCCAATCCCCATGCAGCATTACAGACCGATTTTCCATTACTGTCATTTCCAAAGGCCAGAGGAAGCATGCAAATCACTGACGAGTGGCCAGACAGAGACAGAGGAACAACACACACAGATATGAGATATCATGCTTTTGTCTCAGGCATTCATATTCACTGGAGAACAGGTTATAAAGTGTTAGGTGATTACTCATAGCCCCATGCGTGATGTGGAACCAATCCCCCATTCCCCCCCTCTTGGTCTTATCACACATCTGAGAGAATTCAAAGCGTCAGGCATGCAGGCGATTCTGCATAATCTCTGAAATAGCTCTCAGACTTGTTTAATAGTGAATACTGCTAATCTGGAATGTGCAACACCAGACAGAGGAGAATATATACATCTGAGGGGAAAAGAAAAGGCCATTTGTGGAAAATTGATTTGTGTGAACTTAGAACAGGTGATTTTCTGGGAGTGGAAAGAACCTCTAATGATCAGTGTAGAAAGTTCAAAATAAAATGGTGCTCATAAGTGAGGTGGATTGACCAGTTCCTGCTCAGGTCTTTATGGTTCTTAATAAGTTTTGAAGGGCAGCTAACTCTCTGTAGCCTGTGACTGAAGCGCCAGGTGGGATTTAAAAATCTACTATGGTTACTGTGGACAGCCCCAAGCCCAGACCATAAATAAATATACTCTCTTAGAAGATAATTAAGGCAGTATCCAGCAGGAGCAACTGCTTAAGCCAATATTGCTGAATACTAAAAACCCTGCACCACTGAAGCAGAGCTAATTACTGATTCACATATTCAGATTTGAAAACTTGTACTGCTAACAATCTCTTACACAAAAACACTTAACACTCCTCTGTGCTGGGTGTGTGTGTCTCTCTGAGTGAGCTTTGCAAAGCTAAAGAGGTGATGACTTTTTCTAAAAGCCTCTCAAACTTCGCTTTCTTTTGATTAGGAGTGGCGTAATTGTTTCATCGGGGGGACATCACTCCACATATCAATTTTTCATCAGGCGCAATGGGAGCTGACAGCACAATTATGAAGCATTTTGATAAAGCATGATAGATAGAGAGGCTGCAGCCGAGGACTCTGAACTCTTTACACACTTGAGGATTCGACTACCCTTACTAATGGCTCTAATGCAGTTTGGCCTGGATGGGAGACTAAAATGAGTCTTATCTGCTGTTTTCTTTCACTCCCCACCCTTTCTGTCTGAGTGCTGGATCAGCTTTCTGTCACATGATTTGTGTGAAGTAGTGAAGGAGCGAGAGATGAGGAGTACGGCTGGAAAAGTTTCTGGATCTTTTTAGAGATCAAGGCCAGTTTAAGGAGGTGAGGGTCTTCACGGTGACTAAGTCTGATGGGACGGAGGAGGAAGAAGCTGTTTTATCTCCTCCGATTATCCGTTAACTGGAGCAGCAGCATTCATTGGTCCTCTGGGAGATGCAGTCAAGAGTGCTTGTCCATGTTCCTCAGCAGAAGACAGACACTGACCTGACAGGCTTACTTTGGGTGAAACTTTATATGGAGTGGTCAATGATGATCTTAAAGCCTCTGTCAACGTGGTTTGGTAAGAAATGTTAGAAATACTAAAGGATGGTTACTTAATAAGCATTTAGCAAGGGTAGGTTCAATAAATATATATTATTAACTAGAGTTTATTTATCGTTAAATGCTACAAAAACTCCACTATTTAGGAATGACAAGGCCTTCCACAACACTTTGTTTTGAAGTTGCAAGTCAAAAATGTCGCGGAGGTGTGTGTTGATGTATTTTGCACACATTTTTTAGGGCACAGGGCTCGCTGTAAGTGGAAAAAATAAGGTAAGATTATACTTCATGTGCACTTTATTGCTGCTGCTTCCGCCATCCAGTTGGCTTGAAAAGCTACACTGATTAACATAGGATTATATTTTCAAGCGGCGCCTCAGCAGTCCAGCAGTGTCCAGAAGTGCCGGAGTCCTCACATTCAATTGCCTACTAAACAGACAGCACTGCGGCAGGTACAGGTACAATCGTTAAGCTAATATAAGCCTACCGATAATTAACCTTATCCAGGACTAGGTGTAGGCGTATGGGGTGACTGTTAAAAATTGTGATTATCTCGGTGTAGTCCAGCCACTCTGTTAATTCCTGTTCCTTTTGTGGCTTTTAAAAAATGTGAGCTAAGACTACTCACTGTGACCAACAGTAAACTAATGTGCTAAAAATTGTGTATAGATAAAAACGTTAGCTAGGTGCAGTTTGGATCACGGTCACTCGAGCACAAAGAGGCTGAGGAAGCAGGGGAAAAGGTCACTGCAGTTTCTGGGGTTGGGGTAGAGCTTGTAACCGATGTAAGCATATTGTTAAGGCTGATGACCTGACATACTTTCAATAAGGTAATCTCCCAACTGCCAAAACAAAGATCGTCCTTTCTTTTGCAGTCAATACCAAGTTCACCACAGGAGTTCTAGATAATAAGAGGCTTTTCATGAAAATAAGTTTACAGAGGTTTTAAGTGTATTCATCATGAACGTAAAAGCATAATTAACGTTGCTGGCTCGGGCCACAGTAAAGCGGTTCTTTGGTGGTTTCATTAATGATCTCTGCACAGTACTACATGTTCAGAAAATTGTATGTTGCCAAGTCCCCATTACAAGGCCATAACTTTATGCCTCATAAACAGCAGGATTGTGATGCTTTCACATCAATTACAGCTCATTTGGGGAAAGAGCAGAGATGGGACAGGCTGGGGTCAGGATGGAAGGTTCTGGAAGATGTGTTTCTTCATAGAGAATGTTACCTAAGTCCATGCTCTTAGATTTGCGGGTCTTGATCATTTCGAGTTGAGCGGCGTCTCCGTACTGTTTGGTCCTTTTCTCCGACATGCTCTGCCTGCCAAAGCCCTCCCTCAGAAACGCAGCGTCAGGGTCGGTATCTGGACTCAGAGAGCTGGAGAGAAAGAAAGAGAGAGTGAGAAAGAGAGACGGGTAAAAGATGACTAAAAATATCAGTTGAGTTTTATTAGCACATCCAATGGACTGAACTGGACAGCACTCCTGTAGTCCTAAACAAGGATGTAAACAACTCCATATTGATTAACATGCTGATGTGGAGTGAACAAATGATCATGGATGTCGTGGTAAAAACAAAAAGTGGGTAAACCCTAAATTTCCGTGCTCAGCCAGTCACACGACTGGGGGGGAAAAAAAGGATGGACGCTCGCATATATAAACTAAAATATATATTTCATTGTAATCATTTTAATTTTATTTTCTGTGAGCTGCACTCCAGTTTCGTTTCCTGCATTTCATATGCAATAGGATATTCATGTGACAACACCATAAGTCATTTCCACACATAATAAACCATCAATTATCAACATGCAACATAAATAAGACCCATTACAACCTACTATATTTTAGCTGTATATCTAGTGATAGTTATTTTTACTGTTGTATATACATATCGTGATCATCTACTGTGACCGCTTTAACATTCATTTCACTCAGTTTTGGGGAAGTGTGGTACTGCCACAAAACATCCATCTCTGCCTACTGGATCCTCTCCCTCCGTTTTGTCACTCTGAACGGTCAAGTCTGTCTCATTCCTCTTTGTAAAGCAAGATGGTTTACTTTACAATACGCTGATGTGCAGCCAGTTAATTTTCTGTAAACGTCTGTAAACTCTGTAAAGTAATGTGAGAATGTGGCCAGCAGTCATTCATGTTCAATGAGAGTTTGCGACTTTGAGCAACAGGAGGCGCAGTGACTGTTGACAAAGCGACGTGTGTGTGGGGGGCGATAAAGTTGAGCAAAGTATAATAAGAAGCGAAGCAATGTGGCAAACATCAAGTGTTTTGTTTTTGGGGGGGTTAAATCCCACAACAGTAACTGAGTAAACTAAAAAAAAAAGGTGAGTAAACACTATCTAGTATTCAAAAAGGTATGTAAATGGAGTTTACGTGTGTTTACCTTCCACTACATTGCTGAGCATGCCGGCATAATCTGTTTGCTTCCTTTGTAGAGGTATTTGTGGCTTGGGTTGGGTAACTACCGATAAAGAATCCACACACATGTTCTTCATCAAATCTGAGCCTCTAAAAGTGAATACTAACAGCTCAGTCAGCTGTTAACTTTGCTTCCTTTTGCCTGTATCAGTCTGCTCTATTGCTGCACAGATAAAGAGGAGGACGAAGGGATAAGAGACAAATCAAGAAATAAAGAAAATAAGGTCAGAGTTGTTAAAGTTCATCCTTCTCTGTCTCTTAGTAAAGTGAAGGCTCTACAGTTATGCCAGTGGTATCTCCTGATCATTTGAAGGTTACAAGTTCAAATCCCTCTATGAGAGAGCCACTGTTGGGCCCTTCAGCAACGCCATTAACCCTCATGTCCTCAGCTCTATGCTTGGATTAAATGCTGCCTGACTCGGAAGTCACTCTGAATTAAAACATCTGCCGAATGAATAAAAGTCTTTAGAAATCCCCCCTCTCTCTCACCTGTCCATGGTCCACAGGACCCTGCATATTACAGGATTCCTTCCTCCATCACCCCCAACCATGCTATCATTCTTCATGAGTGAGACAGCCCGCTGCCATGAAATGCCACTGACAGGAAGCTCCACGGGAAGAAGAGAAAGAGATGGATGGATGAACGGATTATTCAGGTTCCTACACTTCTCCTCCGATCTCCGTCACAGACACACACAAAGTAGAAAAGGACACACTGCTGCTAAGCTGATTTCAACAGAAGGGTGTGTGCTAGCTAAACAAAAGAAAACACATAGAAAATGAGGGAAGGCTGTAGCCCACTGGAGAGGATGCTGGGAAGTTGAGGAGGATATCTGTAAGTAATTACAGCTAGTTGTTTTGTGTGTGTTTGCAGATATGCTAGCAAACTGACACGTTTCAAATATTGCCATGGACTATAGCATGTACTAGGTGTTGCGTATTGGATACTCACAGCTGAAACAGACACACACGGATATAGAAAGCACTTGTTCACTCACACACACAAATACGAGTCCTCAGCGGGATATTGCGAGATGAAATGGGTTTTATTTTGACCAACATTTTACTTTTGATGAATGAGTCATATCATTTCACGGCACAGTGGCCACTCGGCTCATTCAGACCCAAGTGTGTGTTATTGCACTGAACAGAAGGCAACACACACCTTTTATTACCAACAAGAGGAGAGGAGTGGAAGTGAGAAGAGAAGAGAACGTGAAAAGAGAAGAGAAAGTGAGAAAAGAAGAGAAAGTGAGAAGAGGAGAAAATGAGAAGAGAAAGTGAGAAGAGAAGAGAAAGTGAGAAGAGAAAGTGAGAAGAGAAAGTGAAAAGAGAAAGTGAGAAAAGAAGAGAAAGTGAGAAAAGAAGAGAAAGTGGGAAGAGAAAGTGAGAAGAGAATAGCTACCATGTTCATTTGCTTCTCTAATGTAATATGTTTGACCTAAACTTACCAGTTCTGTCATACAAAGTGACGTCATGATAAACTCTGGATCATTTTAAAGGCAACCTCTCTCTAACAGAAGGGTTGCAAAGCTTGAATAGAGAGACATAAGTTCTCAGAAACACTCAATTTCCAATCAAAACAATATCCCTTATAAATTCTCAAGAATAATTAAAAATTATCACACAATCAAAGAGACACACGAAGCAAAATAAATAAAAGCAGGACTGAATCTCACACTCTCTTCTAATCTGTGATCTAATTAAAACTGCATTTTTCATGCACAGCCCATGTCTGAAATACTTGAATGCATGTATGAATGCATTTATGAGTAAAGCTATCATATCTGATAACTCTTCATAATTAAAACATTAAGAAAGCCATTACTGGCTGTCAGCTCATTTTGGTTCCTGTTAAATCTGATATTAGCTATTAAAACGACATAAAACCCTCTTAAGCCTCATTTAAGGCTCATTTCGAAGCTCACGGCCTGCTGCTTTCCTTGCACTTTCCAAAATCTTAAATGAACAAGTGCAGAGGCAAGCATTTATGGTGAGGCTTCAGTTCCCTTCTGTTTCTCAAGGTTTAAAAGTGTCATACTCCACACGTAGAGCTGGGCCTGCAAAAACGCCTCACACTCTTGTGCTGCATCAACACACCACAGCTCCTTCAGTTTGGTTCCTTTGTCGCGTTTTTACTGACATTTCACAGTCGTGATTCTCTGAAGTGGGGACAGTACGCTCCATGAGGAGACTGGGATGCCACTAATGCTGTTAGCACTAGGTTCAGAGTCAGGCCTGTGACTACAGCATAACACAACATAACAGAAGAGCTGTGTGATGGGAATTCAATAAGAGGACTCTCAAACTACAGGGTGCGTTTCAGGCTCAGCTCACTGTCAGTGTGAAAGCCACTGTGGCCAAGAATCTTAGAGCGCAGTATAAGATCGTGTTACCATTTACTCTGCGTTCACAAGCGCTCACAAGTGACCGAGTGACAGGAAACCATTAATTTCCTATGTAAGTTTGCGACACGAGGCTGCGATTACGACCACAGCAACAGGAAGACAAGCAACATTTGAATTGAGATTTTCTTAATTGTATTCAAATTAGTTAAATCGGCAAATCCAAATTACTGGCTCCAATTACTTAGGCCATTAGGTTACCCACAGTCGCACACCAGAAATCTGCAGTTCGTGTTTCCTTGTGAAATAGGCAGGACCAAGCTCTTCATTTTGGTGCAGTTAGTAATTTAACTGTTGCTTATAATTCATTTCACCAGCTTTTTATACGTGATTCGACTTTCCCCAAATTAATTCAGAGTTAACAAATCAAGTCCTAAGTTTTGCTTTGCAGAGCTTGTTGGCAATATAAATTGCTTGCCAACCTGTCCGAGTTGGTTGCTAGCAAGCTAGCTAACTCGCTAACATAAAACACAAGTAAATGATAGTCATACCATCTAATCCGATCTCTCGACTGACTGCGTACATTGACAACTCTTTTTTTATTATTTTTTTATGGAATAATTTATCGTTGGGCTGGAAAGTTTTGGATCTGCTGCGCTGCAATAATGAGGACCGCCCCTCAGAAGGCAACACTATTCTGTTGGTTCGACAATGCGAATTTGTGTGCCAAAGTTAATCAAGGTTAAAATCGACGTGAAGTTTCACTCACAAAATGTATTCGCACTGGAAATCTGCAAAACTATTGATCTCCGCGAATTCCATTGAAATGAAGTTTCACAAACAAAAAGTGAGTGCGACAGCTTTAAGCGACGTAAACTGGCTAACGCACAATATGAAAATGCATAGGTGAGTACACAGAAATTGAGAGAAAACGGCATGGGGATGCGAGTGGGCCGCCTACTTGAGTAGAAAAAGAAAAGGAAAGAAACAAAAGTAGGCTCAAAGTCAAAGGAAAGTAACTGTCAAGGTGTATTTGGAGATCTGGTAGTTATGTACTATGAAAAAGGAAAGTATCACAGGGAGAATAGAAGATGACAAACTTCACGAAAACAAGACTGACATCCAGAATTTGAGCTTTGCCTGTCCTTTTTCCACATAAGCACCAGCAAAGGAAGAATTCCGGGTCAGAATCTTTGAGCAGAAATATAAACAAGTTTTTTCCTGGTTTTATCATCTACCTTTCTACAAGCTCAGGATGCTAAATGCGTGCTTCTTGGTTTGAAGATGCGCATGTTGTTTATGCTTGCAGCAATGCTCAGAGTGTTATGTTGCTTGAATCCCAGTGTATTACAGTCACTGAATGCAGAGAGAGAACAGATGAAAAGAGAGAAAGAGAGAGAGACTCAGCAGGGGGCCTGATGATGCAGCACCTGCAGTGTTGTGCAGTAATAGCCAAAGCCTTAAATAAGCAAAGCACAAGCAAAATTAAGAAGTTTCTGCCTAAAGCAATCGATTAGGGAAGAACAGTAGAAGTGTGTGTGTGTGTGTGTGTGTGTGATTGTCTCCACCCCACATGGTGGTCAGTAGTAAGTGTTTAAAAAGCCCTCCTTGTTTCCGTCCAGTTTGTGCCGGATTGTTTGTCATGGTGTCAGTATGCGCTGCGGTTCTTTTATGTTTGTTTGATGTTTAGTGTTGAGTTTAAAAATAAATGTTTAAAAATGGCTTCGCGCTCGTGTCTGTCCTTGTCCCGTCCACATCGTGACACAATTACTCCTGTGTTACTGTTTGAATGAACGCCACTCCAATTTGATATCACACTACCAGTCAAATGTTTAGACACTAGATTGAATATTTTTCATTGTCTTAAAGACATTTTAATAAAGTCTTCTGGTTGAAATGAGTTTCTTAGACAATGTAAATAGTGAAGTTAACGCCCATGTTTACATTTATTTCTGAATCAACATGGAGTTTTTTAATAAGTAATTTATACTTGAAGTGAAATTGTTTCCCCCTTAAACCAGTAGTTTATGATTTAGAGCGTTAGGAGAAGCAGAAGAACAAGTGACTCGGTCTATTTGGGAAGTTTAAGAAAAGCCTCCTGGGTGAAGCTCCCTCATGAAGCTGGTTGAGAAG
>JAOUQW010000042.1:7770625-7784032 GCA_028565825.1 Olivaichthys viedmensis | reverse complement strand
GGGTTTATGTAAGGAGACAAACAGAAGAGAGATTGATACCACAGTGGATCAAAACAACAGTGAAACATGGTGCTGGACTTTCAATGTGCTCTCCGACCTTTGGATCCCACTATATACAATGTTCAAAACCAGCAAAGTCAAGAGAGTGATAATAGCTAATCATGGTGCCTGACTCAGCCAGATGCTTATCCCTTCAACCCTTCCACCTTTGTTCCCATTGTCTCTGTCCCACTACTTAAGCCCTGCTGAAATCATTGTCTGATCATCAGAGATAATCAAAAGATCCAAAGATCCAGTCACACGATTATCCTTGCCAAACTTCTAACACAGTGAAAGGTAATTCAATAACGCATGTCTTCAGGGACTGAGAGGCGCTCAGCTCTGATGAGCAAAAGTTCGTTAACTTTAACTCAGCCTAATGAGATTGGCAGAGAAATTAACAGCACTGCGATTAGCATTCAGCTGCTCCAGACGTTCATTAATAAATCATTAAAGCGACTTGCAAGACAAGCAAGGCAAATTTCCAGTTCATTTCATGGTGACAGACAGCGACTCACAGGCCTAACTTAAGATGCTGCCTCAAAAGAAGACTGTGCACAAGCCATTGCAGGCCAATTTCAACACAGTGAGCACAGAAACTTTAAAACAGCATATGCTCCAGGGTCTAATTAGAACCTCATCAAGAAAATAGTCGCAAACATTTCTTTGATTTTGTCAACAGAGCTTCACAAGACAAGAAGGACTGTGGAACTCTGTTTGCCCACCTTCTGCTTTGTGCCGCTATTTTAATGTGAAGCTCTCTCAGTAAGTGGTGATGAAGGTGGGCTAGCAATGCCGAAGGTCTGCTGATGGCTCTGGAGCTGGGAGTGACCCCTCACCTCTATGCTCTGATGGGGGAATTTCAGCACGCTGAATTCACTGGATCAAAGCCTCCCTTGCTTTAATACCAGATTGCAGAGATGCAGGAGGCCCAACAAGAGACATGTCCTTGAACTTTCGCCATCCCACATGCTAATCAATATGTGTGTGCATGCATGTGTGCGCACACACTCTAGGGAATATATCGTTAATACCAAACACAAAAACAAAACACATCACCATACTGACAGGAGGAAAAACCATTCAGCTTGCAAATCCTTCTACAGTTCTACAAAAATAAAAAAGGAAAAGAAAAACAAAAGCTGGTAAAGCAAAAGAACCTCTGAAAGAGCATGAATAGTTCAAAGCCGGAGCAAATGTGCACGGGAGCATCCTTGTTCATGCAGAACACATTCTTAATTGGCTTCATTTCTGAACACAGTCATGTTCTCTCACTCCAATCCAGCAAACCTTCTGACCCAAGTGTCCAGCTCTCCAAACAAGATTGGTTCAGTGGCATTCCACTTGGCTCAGCTAAATAATATGAGGACAGGTATGCTAATGCTTTTGAAAGGAATAATTAACAAGAAAATAGAAAAAAAAAGAAGCTGCAGAGGCCACAATTCCACAACAGTGTGCTAATTAGCATGCTTGTGAGAGTGTACACCCCGCTTGATGAATCTAATTTGAGTGTGGGGAATAATTAAACTCGCCCAATGATACATACTGAATTCCTGAAGAAAGAGAAGCTTGGGCAGTCCTAGCATTGCAGTATTAGTGGTGGGTTGTTGTTGTTTTTTTTACCAGACAGTGTGGTACAATTACTAATCCGAATACAGAACTAGCCATGCAGATTTCCTTTGAGCAATAACATTTTTGTATTATATTGTTATTTGTGTGTCCTGGTCGAATACTAGGGTCTGTCCCATCATACAAATGTACCCGTTAAAGTAGGAGGAAATCTCTTGAGGTTGTGGGATGGTGACATCATTTCCCACATGATGCTAGTGTTAACAGTAAACACTAACAACAACAGTAGCAACAACGGAGGAGCTTTAAGGCCTGGTTTACTGCAAGAGTTTGAAAATAAGCTGAAATTTGTAAATTAAGGGTTATCGGACACAACTACTAAAGATTGCAGTGATGGACTGTCTGGTATTTTTCCAAAATGCCAGGTGTCTGACTCGTGTGACGATTTTGTTATGATTGCGTTTGACACCAATGAATGGTCTGCACTATTTGTAGCTCCACCCCTACGTCCCTGTTCCGTACTATTGGTACCCTGGCAAGAAGGGTAACCAAATTCAGCATGGGCACCTAGTTAGGGTATGGCTTACTTGGCAATTAAAATAACGACACGATGTGGGATCATGTATTTGTTACTGTACTGTGACATACCACAATGATTGGTGGAAAAAAGCTAAAAAATAAAAGATGACAGGTGATTAATCAAAAGAAAATCAGTTGACTCATTCTGAAGAGGAAAACTGCATGAGCTCATTTTTAATGATTAATAAACGCAGCGGTGAGGGTGGTGGTGACGCAACTGCTGGACCTGTCACTGCAGCTGAGTAGCCGAGCAGAGCAGACCAGAGCTGGTGTTTCCTGAAGGAAGAGTTCTCTCTCTCCAGAAAGACCTTAAGAACGTTAGCGACTGACAAATCCTTCTGACACCTCCTCTGCACCTTGTCTAGAGCCATTAGCCAGTCAGGCTCACAGCGCAAAGAGGGCAAGTAGAGTGGATGAAGTGGAGGAGTGGGTGGAAGAACTTCTTACTTTCTGCCCATTACAGTGACTGGGGAGGACAGATGGAAAGCTGAACGGTCATATGGGGCAATTTGGGGAAAAAAATAACATTACTATTACAGCATTCCCTTAATCTTTCACCGGACATATATACTGAGGACAACTGATTTGGGTCTGATAGGGCTGAAAAACAAAGGCAAAGTGTCCTGGACCACTGAGTGTGATGATGGAGCTGTTTGTGTTTGTAACTGATGTTATTTTGGGTTCATTTCTCCTCACCATGTGCAGATGGCCCAGTGCTCTACTGCTGCTTTCTGTCACGCTGTAATCAAACGACCCCTCATGCAGTCCACCAGTAACAACAAACACACTCCTGGTGTTTTCACACAGACTCGGGCACCACAGTGTTACGGAAACCATCCAAAACCATCCAACTGGTGCTGACGCCATCCTGTTTGTCCTCACTAGTGTTTAGATAAATAAGCAAGAGAAAGACTTCTTCCATGTCCTTACTGGAATGCCAAGGCGCATATGTGTAACACATGAGAGTTTAGCATAAAAGGTTTTATATATTTTACTGTATTGTTCACAACTTCCTGAGTCCTGAGTGACACACAACCAAAAAGTTGTCAAATGTAGAAGACATGACGGTATATTGAGCCAACATATGGATAAACACGTGTTTGTGCCTTTTTACCTCCTGTACTAAAAAAAAGTAGAATATTATTCTGAAGCCATATCTAAAGAGCAAGAACGCTATGTTAGCTAGTGACATACAGCAGGCTAAAAGTGGTAGCTAATGTAATTTAACCTAAATGTATGACAAGCTAGTCAGCTAGTTAAACTGCATTAATATGGAATTACATTAATATAATTTTTTTGACTAATAAAACTAGTTTTGACCGATGGCCAGAATGCCAGTGTGATTCAGGAAAGAGCAGTGAGCTACAGTTACAGCATCAAGGTGTGTCAGAAAAAATTAAATAACGTTATGTTTATATATATGTATCTCAAATTAAACATTTTGTTCAGCAGCAAAAGTCAGTAGGAAGCCAATAAATGACTGCAGCATGATGAGTCACCTGTTCATGGGGAATGACGAATATAAAACTGGTAGCCTGGACACATAATCTGCTCGTCTCAGGCACCCCGGCTATTGATTTGTCCACCCCTGCAACCACCTGACATGTTGATTTAATGCAATGCATCTCCAACTACAGTACATACAGTAGCTTACAACAGAATGTAAGCTAAAATATTTAAAAAAATTCATTCAGTGCCACAATAAGGGGCCAAAAGTGTTTTATCCTAACAACTACAGGCCAGAGGTCCAGTTTACTGCTTAGAGCCAAATGCTCTAAGCAGTATTTGTGGTGGTTCAGGATCCCTGAATTCCATATCAAAGGGTCATACCACTAGCTCTCCAGTTCTTAAAGGAGATTCCACAAGAGCCTCCAATGACAGCTGAGTGAATTAATCAAAGATCTTTAGCTGATCCATTCTGCCATGGATATCCGCTTAGTAGCTAATCATAGGGAAGACATGCTGCTGAGAAGACCAATCATTTTGATTGACCTACATGGTGACTCTCCAGCTAGCATTAACTTGCCTACCACTAATACTACATACAGGCATGCTGGGGCATTCAGCTGATTTAACAGACTTAGTTGAGGCACGTCATTTCTGCTTCACTTCAAGTCCTAGACAAAAATCATTTTACTTACAAGGTCAAGCTAAATGATCCAAGGGTGTGCTGTAGGAGAAGGGAAAAGGCCAACATGTGGCATTAATCACAAGTTCTCATGGACTAGCAATCAACAGTCACGAGCGTGCATAACCAGACTGCGTCATAAATGTCCCATAGTGACCTCATGTAGTTGGGAACATAGAATGGGCCAAGGATTTATGGTAAAATAACACAATAATACAAAATTATTATTGCTCAAGGGAAATCTGCATAATTTCTACACAAAGAACAAAAGTACAGACATAAAATACTAAAACAAAATGACCTCAGTGTTTCGGTGTTGGGCAATGTCGGTATTATGGGTGCGAGATTGAAAACTAAATTAAATATGACTTTTAAACTGTCTCATTGCCTGCACAAGCCTAGCATCAAGACTGTTTTGCATTTCAGAGAGAATGCAGACTAATATACAAAAGTTAAATATTCATGCACATGTTACAGATATATAGCAGTTTCAGCGTTATGGACGTAACATCACAGACAGGTTTTTGGGGCGACGACAAACGCTGTGAATTTTAAAGTCCTTAACGGAAAACACCATCAAAGAGACTTAAATGAACACAAAAAACTATAGTATTTGTTGTTTTGGTGTATACATTACTGAGGAAAATCTACTGCTATGGATGCGATGTGTCTAAAACAGACCTTCACAAACTGTGTGGTTAATTCTTGTATGAATGAAAAATGGACCTGAGAATAAACTAAGAATGAAATAAGAATCCCTTCCAACCTCAGCCTTAGTGATGGCATTATGTAAAATAATATGGCTCTCTGGATACCTCTGTTAAAACCGTGCCATGTGGGTGGTTAAATCATTCTGTGCCTCTTATATCTGATGGATTAATGATACAATTTCCTTTAAAATTCAATCAGAGGAGTTAAATATAGACCTAAATAGGCAATTTAAAAGTGATTTCCTGTGCTCACAGCTTTATTATTCCATGGTTGGGTTGACATTTGCCTGGAATTGCCGTGATTACTTGGATTATTCGAGATATTTTAGATTAACCACTACCCTTTTATCTGGGGTTAAAACCATTTGACTTTTTCTGAACAAGGTTTCTTTTGGAGCTTAGAAGAAAACTAGAGTAAGTAGACCGTCTTAACGCAAATGTTACATAACCTTTGCACTAGCATTAGACTTTTGATAGAATTATGGGATGCTTACACACAAGCCTAATGCTCATTCATTGGGAGATGACATGTCAGACTCGGTTGTGTTATGGCTGGTTGTCTGCTCATCTCTCTCTTTTTCCCCCTCTCACACTGAGTAAAACAGGGTCAGAAACTGGACAGAGTCCAGAGTGTGGGACTGAGAGCTTCACGCCCCTCACCACCATGGCCCCTCCACCTACAATCCCTTTTACCATTATTTCTGCTGAACAGCATGCCTAGAAGCGATCGACAGGGTCCTCAATTTGAGACCCAGTGTGACTTCCTGCTTCAAGTCGGTCTTTTCAATTAAGCACCGAGACGCGAGCACAGACTGCGATCGCACCAACGCCGTGATGATGCAGGAGATCATCCGGATCTCTCCACTTCTCTTCCTGATGCTGAACCGACTGCAACATGCTTAACGATTCACCCTCCACACGCAAGGTCATACGGCGGGAGGGGGAAAGGGAGAAGTAGACGTAAACAGAAAAGAGGAAGCTTGATAAAAAGATGTCTCTAAATCTGCCTTGTTCAACCTTTTTGCTAGTGAGTAAAAGCTGCAGGGCTCAATGTCACAGGTTGATATAGTAGAGGCAGACAGTTAGTGGAATCATTGCTGTTTGTGTGGGTGTGTGTGCATGTAGGCTTCATACATACACACTTTCCCAGACAGCAGCCCATCCTTCTGACAGCCGTCCAACACTTCGGCCCATCAATCTGACCGGGAAGCAACATGGCCAATCAATGAGATGGCATGCTGGAGCTAGATTAACTGCCCCAGTTCTCCATCACTCTGACTCGCTCACCTCAGTGGCTACATGCTTTATTCCCTTTTCCCTTTTTCTCTAAACAGAGCCAAGACGGAAAATTCTGATCAATAAAGAGCTGCATCTCAGCCTCAGACACTGATCAGTAATTCATTCTCACTGACACTTTCCACATACTATCACTGACGCAATCAGATGACACTTTTTATAACCCATGATTACTTGCCTCCCTTATAATACCATCATATGTCACCAATCTCTGTATTCTCGATCCCCCAGTACCAATACGGGTTTTTTACTTTGTGATGCACGCCAGACTAAATGACACAACATGATACATCCCACCAGTTCATACGCGTGTTTATTGGAAATCATTTCCTGCGTCATAGAAAATGCAATTCAACCGCTATGCCGTTATAGCCCATAAAGCATTTACAGCTCAGAGCAGCAATTTTCATGCCGTCCAAACGCCCTGCTAACAATACTGCTCCATTTTCTCCTTTCTTTTCCTATGCACTTCACAATAACCTGGGATATTGTGAAACAAAGCTGAACTTGGGCAGGGATCCTCCATCCAGCAACCATTACAGTACTGTTTACGCACCCACCTGTTCTCTCTCAAGCTGCAGATTGCAGTCGTCAGGCACAATGACTTTTTTTCCCCTCACTCTAATGGGGATAATCTTTTTTTTTTCATTTCAGACTTGGAGGCATTTTAGTCTCTAAAATCAACAGCTCTGAAGGCCACTGCTCCTTTAATCCAAACTTTGGAAATTGCTACGTGAGACAGAAGTGAATTACTTTGACATATGAAGTTAGCCAAATTCTCAAAGTGTGCTGTTGTGTTAATCAGAAAAGAGTACTTTTTATTCTTTTACTGAATTATTTGTAGTTTTCTTGCATTAAGAACAGCGGGCGTGTAAAGACTGTGTTTGAAATGCAACACAAGAACCAGCTGCACTATGAATACTGATGTGTTTTATCGCATTTAAGCTGTTGCCCAGACCATAGCTGTCTTTTCTCTCACTATCTGGCTAGCCTTGCAGCTTAGACCCCTCTACGTTCTTATTTTTGAATGACAGGCGATGCATTTGTCTGAAATGAGATGGGCGTTAGGAAGACTTCGTATAGACGGTCATTCAGGTTCTCACCTTGTCCCTTTTACCCATGTTCCACACGTCGGCCATAAATCACAGCGCAGCTTGCTATTCTGTTGAATGCGAGGTCATACAGCATCTGTATTGCCCACTGGAATGGCAGAAATAGCTTGTGTAATGATGTGTGTGCTAACTTTTGATATGCGTTTACCAAAGAAAAATAAACTGACAAGCAGGAGACTGGCAAATGGAGGAGCGGTGCCCTGATGCGGAAAAAAAGCAGAACTGAAAAATAAAAAATAAAAACGCCAGCCTGCCACGGAAAATATGACAATTTGTCAAGCCTGCCGATACTGACGGCCCCAATCTTCCTCGCTCCGAACTTTCTCCAACTTTTCCACGCTGCTCATTTGTCCTGTGTCGTCTGCTGCTGTGGCTGAGAGCTCGAACGCTTCAAGTGCAACGGTTATAGAACTCACGCTTCACACTGACAAGGGAGATATTTACGATCATGCAGGCTTTTTGAAAGAGTGTGTCAATGCCTGTCAAGAAGAAGCAATTGTGGCAAGTAGGGCAGAATGAACAGAGTGTGTGTGCGTGCATTAGAAAGAAAGAGAGAGCGAGAGAGAAATTAGGTCAGAGAATACAGAAGACCGACAAAGCATGCAGGTAATATTTTATAAAGATCATGTTGGAGTGTGTGTAATATGCTGTATATAAATGTGCATGAAAAAAGTATGTATGCGTATGCATGCATGTGTGTATTTCCTCACCCATCGATCTGCCCATGGTGGTAGATCGAGTGTTGACGGGGTCGTCCAGGCCCTCGACGGCTCCGGGGTAGATAGAGTGAGAGATGCGCCTCTCATGGTCGTCATGAGAGCGGTTCAGGGACACCTCAGACACCGAAGGGCTTCCACCAGCGTCCTGATGAGACACAAGACCACAAAAAAAAAAACACAGAGGCTTTTGTTTATGACAGTTTCTTTAACATGCAAAGAATATGGTATAGAAAAAAAGTCCAACACATTCAAAACAGTCTTAACCGACACTTAAATAAAGCAATAAATAGCAAGCACACGTCCAGAGAAATATCCCTAAACATTAGTCAGAACCCAGAACTGCGTTAAACATGTTGAACTCTATGAGGAGGTTGGCCGTTGTTGCAGTGCCATTATGCTGCATTAACTAAACTACTTTTCCTGTCGGAGAAGACAACATGGATTTCCCATAGCCGACTTCTCTCACGAGTCATGCTAAAGAGCCTGGTGACATTTGCTCAGAGGTCACCGTATCGCATAAGTGTCATTCTTCAGTGAACATCTCGAGGACGTGAGAAGAAAAAGCCCCCGTCACTTTACACTAATGGAGAAGGAGGAGTGACTCTCGAAAGGCCGTTCTGAACATTACACTGGCAAAAGCCTTAAGTGGCAAGATTAAATGTCAGAAGGATGTCAAACTCTACATTCTTAAAAATCCAAGCATGCTGCTTTTCTTATGCAGCCATATTATCCTGGTAAATACAGAAGAGAATCATGACTCGCATTATACTGTATAATTATAAGGTAAGTAATTTCAGGATAAATAAAACAGTAAATATGGAGACATTTTTAGTAGCTTCCTCCGCTAGGGAATGAGACGCAGCCTCCATGTATAATGCAGTATATGAACAGAGAAACACTGCATTGACACTAGGTAGCGGTGGAAATGGATTGGTGCTAGAAACTGGCAACTTCAACAATTTGCAAAGATGGAGTGGGTGGGAGTCAACAGAGCCTGAGCAGACCCCACTGTAGTGTGAAATAGTGGGAGAGGGAACACACTTTCTGCTTCACTCACTACAAAAATCAGGCTGCCCTCCAATCGAGAGTGTGAATCCGTTGGCTTTGGAAGGAGAGTCCCTCGTGTGAGGGCAGCAAGGGGGCGAGAAGAGCGATGAAAACCACCTGCTAATGATATTTAATGCCCTTCTATGGGAACACCTGTGAAACTCCGATAGTAATCTCTGTGAAGTCTCAGGGTGAGAAAAAGTGCCTGCCCTCACTGGCTGTCATCTTCACTGGAGCTACGTGTGAATGGTTAATAGTAATGGGAGCTTCCTGTGGATGCCGGTCAGATTAGGAGTGATAATCCAGGATCTCATAACAGGACCAGGAACTCATAAGAGAGGGACCGAAACGGAGACTCAAATGCACCAGTAACATACCACCATCGTGAGAGAACATAAAGAAGTGTAGTATGATGAAATACACACTTACACTCTCCTTTTCCTCTCACTCTGCCTTTCTGAACAAAAACTATAGGTTTAATCCTAACTGACACCAATCTCACCTGTGCGCGGCTTTTTGCCACCTGCTGCCCTATGAGAGAAACTCGGCAACAGCAGGAGAATGAGTATGTACAGGGACCAGCAGGCAGACAGAGAGAAGAAGAAGAAAAAAATCCCCATTGTGTTTGATAGAAGGAGTTTTATTAGAATTCATAGAAGTAATGCTCTTTGAGAAAACTGACTGTCTTGATATGTCATAAAACTTGAATATACAGTACTGTGCAAACAGTCTTAGGCATGCTACATTTTTATATCATTTTTGTCTTAGATGTTATCTTAGGTGTCTTCTGCATTAGTGTGTCATTAGAAAAGCACAAATTTTAGATTTCCAAATTTGTGTGTGTCATTAAAGTAAGATATTAAGTAATGGAGCACTTTTTAGATAAAAACAGAATCAAGGCTGTTCTGGGATTTTACCTGCAGAGACAGAAGCAAGTTCGCCAAGATTCTTGGAACAACCTACCAGCCGATTTCCTTATAAATATATAAAATGTATGCAGTTTTAAAGGCAAAGGCTGCTCACACCAAAAATTATTATTTTTTTAAAAAAATTTTTACTGTTCACTGCTCTTTATAGTTTTTTTTTTAATTCAGGAACTTTTAATTTCATTATTTTTAAAAGCATTTTGCTGTACAGAATTTATTTACATGTGCCTAAGACTTTATGGTATTTACTAAAATATTAATCACAATATTCAGTACTGTGCTAAAGATTACATGAAAAACGTTTATGAACAAATTCCAAATGCTTACACATTACTCATACTAAAGTTAAAAAACAACAACAAAAAAACAAACAAAAAATTTTTTTTTCAGTAAAAACACTGATAAAACAAATTAAATGTCAGTATTGGTTAAAAATGTAATTATAACCAAACTCTAACTTTGCGTTAGTTTATAACCCAACTCTAACTTTGGTATTTAATACCTAGCTAATAGCCTGCTAGCTAATGAGCTAATAAGTGGTTCATATGAGATGGCACTCTACATAAATCAAGACCCTTAGCTATCCTTGAAGGAGGTCACAACATGCTAAACAAATACGTAGATAACTAAAACATGCTTTATTTCATTTCACAATCATTAAAATCTTATATTTGTGAACCAACTTACTTTTTCCACCCATTTTGTTTAAACTCACATATGCTAGCAGTGCATTGTGGGAAGACAGATGAGCCACTGAGACTACACCATATGAACATTGAAAAATAACAACTATTAAGAAGTGGTACTGGAGAACTGGGGATGTTTATTAAAATGGTTGTTGTTGTTGTATTAGCGTTAGGGACAGAGTCATCATCAGTGAAGGTAAGACAGCTGTAGAGGACTATTCCAGCATGGAGGTGATGGTCCTCATCTCTGTGTGTGCATCAACAGCTGCATTAGCCAGGGGACCCTGTACTGTTTAATATAGATGAGATATTTAATGAAGTCTGGAGCTGGCGACTCATCTATGCCGCCTTCATAAGAAAAGCAGGCTCGCGTCGCATGGACGGGGTCAACGCAATTACAACAGCACTGCTGAAGACGGCGCACTCAACCTTATTGCAAAGCCTTCACTAAAGTCTACGCTGACCTTAATGAGCTTTCAATTGTAAAACCAGGATTTGTTTTATGAACCTTTTCTCTCCTGTTTTAATCTTTCGGCAGACAGAGAATGAGCTGTGATAAAATATTAGCTTTTAGGGAAGAGAAGGGATGAGCTTTTCGATATAGTTTTATATAGAAGTTTTTGTTTGCGTGAATAAGAAATGAAAAAGAGCATACAGGGAGGATGAGAGACCCAAGCCTGAGTAATAGTGCTTACGGAAGACGTCTGATTTTAACAGTGAAGGTGAAGCGCTACTTTATTAGAAAGCCGTTTATTTGCCCCATTCCCATCTTAACCCCCACCCCCACCCCTAATCTACTGCTCTTTCAGACTGGATTAACTGAGTGGATTAAGATACTGCCATCTAGTGAGAGAATCATTATGAGGGCTTGCCATGACACTTTATGCAGACTCTTTACATTCTGAGGTGGTGGTGTTAATAACAGGCATCAGTGCCCTCGTGAGAAGGATGACAATTAGTTCTGAGTCTTCAGAGAACACCTCATGATATTAACCAGCACTGCTGACTTGCGGATCTTGCAGATAAAATGATTGATATCCGTGGTGTAGGTAATAGTAAATGAAAAGATGCGCAAAACCCCTCAGCTCTTTCTTTCAGCCCAGTGGCCACAATCTTTACAGTCCCACAAGAACACTGCAAAGAGAATGCGTTGTAAAAATGAAGCAGAATCACATATGCATATGCACATGTGCATAACTTTAAAATCAGCATTCAAATGTTTTAAGATTTAGTATTTGAAAGCATATGAATATTAATGAGCCTATAATTTTTATATGCCACAAGCAGAACGAACATTAGTAGTAGTGTTACGCTATGCGTTCAGATTGCATAAAAGCAACGAAAACCAATCAATCATACTTCTATCATAAACTTTCACGCTGTAATTCCAGGCCTTTAGATGTCATATCCGGCGTGTGCTGGACAAACCCTACAGAGGTTCAGCCAGGTCATTAACCCTTTTCATCACATCCCTCTCGCCCTCCATCCATTTCTCTCTGGTTCCTGTGCTGGTGTTAGTACATTAGCATGTGCTGATGTGAGTGGATTACAGCGAATACTGTGTGCTCTATGTGGCTCATCAGTGGACTCCAGACCTCAGTGCTGCTGCAGTAATGGATCATTCTGAGTAAATCACAGCTTAGAGGGTGTTTGAGAATAAATTAGCTTACTTAAGAGAACATTAGTAGGACGAAGCCAAAATGACAAAATATTGTAATGTTACCAAAAAAAAAACACCAGTGCTTCATATGCCTATGCACCCTCATGCCAGTTCAGATCTTCAACTTCAGAGCTACTGGCATGTCCTTCTCTAAGATCCAAGCATGCTCATAAGGTGAGATCTTGCTGTTTTAGTGGTGGACTGAGCTTCCCCTTCCAGTCCAAACAGCTGTGTGTCTCCATTCCCTTCACAAACCTACAACTTTACACAATATCTAGGATAATGTTTCTTTGTATTTCTCTGCACTGGCATTTACTGTTCATGCACTTACTTAGGTTTTGAATTTGTCATTTGAGTTGCCGACTAGACCATTCGAGAACTTGTACAAACCAGCATTAGTCTCTTGTCTTTCAAATTATCCTTACAAATTCCCCACATCCTTTGTATTTTTGTCCCATTAGCTGTTTGCACTTTGGATAAAAACATCTGCCAAATGACTAAATGTACATGAAAATGATCTACCTGTATACTACAATAATATGAATTACTTCTCCTGATCACTGGATTCAAGAAAGTTAATGTTTCATGGGCTACTGAACACTATGCTATCAAAAATCCTTTTCTACATGTCTATATACATTTATACTTTTAAAGGGTTCATTACAACCCTTACATTTCTGATAGACTTTTACCATCACATGTAAGCTATCCATCTCTGACAGTACACTGGGGTTCGGTACAGAGCCCCTTCATTTTATTAATTACTTTCCAGCAAACATGAGATCCGCTCCCACACATGCACTATATGGCCAAAGGTATGTGGACACCCCTCCTAATTTTTGAGTTAAGGTGTTTCAGACACACCCATTGCTAACAGGTGTATAAAATCAAGCACATAGCCATGCAATCTCCATAGACAAACATTGGCAGTAGAAT
>JAOUQW010000042.1:7740686-7752146 GCA_028565825.1 Olivaichthys viedmensis | reverse complement strand
TGCGTGTTGCACCATGGTCCTGTAGAAACGACATTTCATTTCAATGTATACGAGGTATATGGAGAAATGACAATAAATACCTACTTGAACCTGAAATAATAGATGCTTCCACTAATATGAAATTTTGAGACAGAAAAGAAAAAAAAAAGAACAGGAACTCTTCCGGAAACAATAACAATAAACTGCATATGTCACAGCTGGGATTCCAAAACGTTAGATAAGTTCAGCGCCAGGGCGTAATGCTCACACTCAGTGAGCAAGCCTAGGAGCCTCAACATCACTTATTAAAATAGAAACTGTCAGGTATTTGTCTGAAGCTGGCCTCGCTGGAAAGCATAAATCCAACTGTCAGTAGAATTGCACGCTCAAATTAATTGCGCAATTAAGATTCTCCTTGCTTGGCAGCCCTAGTGTCTAATGGATCTGTGACAACTCTGATCTGATCATAAAGAGGACTTTAATGCAGTGTTTAATTACTACTCTGTGCTGAACTGAGATGATGCGCCCATTCACTCTGTCATCTGACGATCCAGCAAGCTGTTTTGCCTCGGGTCTATAGCCGATTTCATCAAGTTGCACAAATAGTTGAGATTAATAAGTAACAGTCGTGCAGTTGGGCTAAACCCTGGTGAAGGAAGACACAGCCCATGCAACTGGGTTTTTTTGGATGAAGGTAAAACGCATACTGTCATTCATAAAGAAAGCAACACCTGAAAATCTCAAAAAGGCCAATTTCATAATATATATGAAGCAGGATATCAGTATAACACCCAGTCTTTTTGATAGTTATATAAGGTACTGTAGGTCCTTACATAGTCTATATCAGGGGTTCTCAACTACAGTCCTACAGCTTTTCAAGGTTCTCCTACACACCTGATCCAGCCGTCCATAAGTTGGATCAGTTGTGTTGGGAGGAGAGAAAACTTGAAGCTGTGCAGGACCTCCAGCAGCCAGTCGCACCAGATAAACTTATAATCAATCATAGTCTAGGGCAATCATACGTTGCCACTATATTAGTTTATAAACTACCCAAAATGTTAACAGTTGCACAAAGCAGTTGAAGTTATAACTTAAAACTTGCACCTACCTATACACCTACAAGATATTGGAAGTGTGGCTGATTAGTCAAGTTTGGGCAATTAGCACCGGCCAGTTTTGGATGTGATTTTCTCCGCTGCCCCCAAAACTAGATGTAAATTAGCGGCATGCAAGTTGCTCGGAGCAGTATATCCAGTGTTGCTAGGCGCGCAGTTTTTCCGCAGAATTGGACTACTTTTAAACTGCCGGCGTGATTATTAAAACGTGCACTAGCGAACATGAGGCGGTCTCCTCCCAGACGTGCCCCCTCTTGATCCCGTTCTCAACATTAGCTTTGTACATTACTGTATGAATGTATTAGTGTCAGTCAATTGGTCTACTCGCCCTCATTGGTATTCTTTATTTATGACAATATATGTAATAATAATACGAGACAATTTTAGAACCTTGGTGAAAGAACTATTCAGGCAAACTTTGTATTTTAATACTGCTTGTCCTCTGGGATGCTTTTGTCATGCAGATTTGGCAACCCTGGTCATGACATTCTCACAGCTAGATTGTCAACACACTAAAAAGGACACGTTTTATTTTATATATCACTTTATGCCCTAGTAATTACGATGCAATTTAAGTGTCTGCGGCGCAACTGAAATTCTATACAGCCCCTTAGTTTTTAAGCGAACTACTCTCAACTTATTGTTTAGGATCGCCTTTACATCCTGACTTACAATCGAATTTAAGTTGGTTACAAGCCTATATAACGGCTTTCAAACTACAGCACACTTTCTCAGGTAGACTAACAGTATCACCACGATTAAAGAGAATAGTTTTAACATAGTATTAGTGACAAGAAACAGCTGTTGTTTGAAAGAGATTCTTTTGTGTCCTGTGAAGCCTATAAAAAAAAATCACAGATACATGGAGAGCTTTTGCTCATTACCAGAGCTGAACACAGCAGGCATGGTTGAGGCAACCTCTCACTCGTTGTGATGCCTTGTAGTTGCCAGTTCCTCAAATCAACAGGTGAAAACCCGGGTGTTGTCAGTTTCAATAAGCATTCGGCGACTCTGCTCGCGGAGCAATTCATTTTCTCACTTCTTTTTCCCTTCTTATCCTTCTGTCCAGTGTGCTCGCTGAGGCATGACATTGACTTATTTATTTCTCAGAGGAGAGAGAAACAGATAGATAAAGAGGGTGTATTCATGTGAAAGACAATATGCAATCTGCGCTTGTCACTTTGGTGTTGCGGTGCACACTGGAAGATAAAATGCGCTGATAAATTATGTCCAATAGCGGTCAGGTGGCCCGTGGCGGCTTTCTTGTTTACGCAACGGAATTGTGTGCATCCGTGCTTATGTGTGTGTGGGTATGGCGAGCTGTTGTAATGCTCTCTGCCGCCTATCGTGCCGCAGACCGCATTAGTGTGCCAGGTAATTGCCTCTGTGGACATGAATTATTCAAAGTGGCCGTGGAGTGTGTGTGCGTGTGTCGGACCTTGGAGTGCGTGTCGCTACAATGTGGGGAGATTCAAGTGCGCCATGTCTGTCTTCACGCAGCCCCTCTGTCGCTGCACTTATCCTGGTTTTGTTTTTGTGTTTTGGATTGACGCTTTTTATCAGCAGGGATTTTTAATGCCTCTGTGCCTCAGATTTTTATCCCAGCTGTCTCTTCCTTCGCCTTTATATTTATTTCCAGCCAAGACCTTCTGGTCTGCCATCTCTCTGACTTATCTCCATGTTTTCCAGCATCTCCACAGCTATGAGCTCTGTTCACACTCTATAAACGTGGACGCAGGAAACAGAATTAAAGCCCTTCAGACTTCATCTCAGCCAACAAAAACGAGGCGCAGCTCAAAATGGCAAAGATGAGCTCCCAAGTGGGGCAACGATCTATTACTGGGTCATTGAGTTTGCCCCATCATTGGGAGATTGTGTGTTTGAATCCTGATGATGCCACAGCCATCCGTGGCTGGGAGTCCAAGATAGCATAAATGGCCCTTATTGCTTGGTGGAACAGATGGCATTTTACGCTCTCATGTCAATCAGAGCCAAACTAGCCTATCACGGGTTTGTGGTAGGCTCATGTATACAGAATGGAGAAGTTGGTGCTCTCCTCCAAGCGTGTTCAACTGCCCTGTGATGTGAAGGAAAGAAGCGTCAGCCCTCGCTCTCCCAGAATGGTAGCTATTCTGCGATAGGAGAGAGTGGGAATTGGCTAGGACTAAATGGTGAGAAAATTTGGTGCAGATCAAGAAAAAAAAGAGAAAAAGAGAAATAATGGGTTAGTGTGCAAGAGTTACATCCAGGAGTTTTACAACTCTAGTATAAAACAGGACTGGGTTTCTCAGTCATTTAATACAAATATGACTTTTGACTTCTTATAACAGCTAAGGCCATTCTAACATTACAGCTTTGGGGAACTGGATCTAGACCAGAACCACAGGGATGTAAATTCTTTTAATCCATGCAGGCAAACTGCAACAATAGAGCGCTATAAATATCAGGTCACAAGATCACTTGATATCGGTATTTCTTCACTTAGCCAAGACTTGAGTGTTTGTTTAAATTCCCCAACACAACCCGGCCGTGTCCTCATTGCACTGGTCTCGCCCTCCCCTCGGCTGAAACCAATCCTCCCTTCAGCCTCTCTTCACTCCTCTTCAAGGGCAGTGCTCCATTGATCCGAGCCTCTTTGGAGTTCACTGGAGCTTCACATAGATCTCCCTTTTCTCCGTCTTTCTCCCTCCTTTAGATGGCGAGGGCTGGGTGGGGGCGTCAGAGCTCATTTTTCAGCTGTTCCCCGTGGACCTGCTCACAGTGTGAGTAAAGGTTAGAGCTGACACCCTTTTCAATAAGTCACTGCCTGCGCTGAGGAGCATCTGCCCGAAGCCTCTGCACTCCCTCGGGCTTTAGAGAAGGCTAATCAAATGCACAGCGCAGAAACAGAGAGATGAATAAATATCATGAGTGATGCTGTTAATGCCATCCTCTGCTTTTCAACTTTGTTTCTGAGGAAGGCAAAGGCAAACCATTAGAGCATTTATGGGACCAAATGTATATATCTGTAATTTTTATTTCATAGAATCATCATGCTTGTTGCATTTAATATCTGCCAGTATTTTAGTAATAGTCTCTTGCTAAGTTTTGGTTGGGTTAAAATCTTGAAAAGCCAAAAGAAAAATCATCCAACCAGGATTTTTCTTCTGTGGTGTCTAGGTAGATAGAGCAAAGTGAGCTCTCCCATTGGTTAGGACTTCAGGAGCTGAACGGAAGGCCATACACGTCCGATTAACCACCAGCATAATCGGGACGTGAAAACGGAATCAACCAATCACGTTTTGATTTACAATCATTTCATGGGTAAAAGAAAAGTCACTCCCAGCCTTCTAGAAGGCCAAGATGTGTCACTTTTTAGGAACACATGCTAGCCTTCATTTATATAAGCATCCATGTTGAGTGTGAGCTGTGAGATTCAGAAAGTAGGTCAACAAACTTAGCTAGACATGTTAGTATGTGTCCATTAAAACAGACATGGGGGACAGACATATTTTGTTGTGGAAGTTCTGTTGATGGAAAAAAAAAGTGAAGAAGATGGACGCTACTGTTAGAATTCACTCATCAAAGAGTTACACTGCGTTACAGGTTTTCTTAGTAGTTGGTCGCTTATCACAGGTGTGAACTAACCTGATTTAACAATGAGAATCAGCCTGGGTGAGGTTTTTGGTCCAGCGGTTCCACTTGGTCCTCGTTTTATTATAAGCAGGTTGCATGGTAATGCTCTGTAATGTATGATGTCCATACTGTGATCTAATTTATTTAAAATCAGTTTCTTGGCAGCATAGAATATACTAAAGGTCTAGGCCTAAAATGTACAACTTGCCATTAGGGAATGATTTAATTGTGTCTGAAAGGTACTAATTACAGTGTCATGTGCTGCTTATCTTTGAGCGGGTAGACTGCTGCTGTTTTTTTTTTTGTTTTTTGTTTTTTTCTGAGCCCTTTCACCAGACGACAGCCAACAACATCATCAACCCTTTCTACTCCAAACCATGTGCCCTCTCTGTCATTCCCACAATGCACTAAGCTTCATTTAGGACTTTCTGGATGACTAACTGCTGGTGCAGTAACGTCTCCGCCATTCCACCAGCCAGCAACAACAACCTTCCCCCACATACCACCAAATCATCCACTCATTTGACCCAAATCCACTCATCCACCCACTCAGTGCCCATCTCTCTACCCTTTATCAAAATACCAGACGCAATAAACTGCCACTCTCACTCACTCACTCTGCTTTGTTTGCAATAACTTTCAGCTGTGGAGTGACGCCTCACTAATCTGATTTTTATGAACATGAGGGTATGGATTATTGAGATGCTTTAATGCTGAACTGAGGGTGTTGCAGAGCCAAAGCTCCCTGAATGGTAATGTGGCAATGAGAGTAATGAAGCATCCAACTCTCTCTCTTTCTCTCTCTCTTTCTCTCAAAGACAAATACAGACGTCTTTGAAAATCATAGCCTGAAAAAAAGATTCATAAATAAAGAGACAAAGAGTGAGAGAAATAGACGGAGAAATAGCAATAGGAATGAAAAGAAAGAAAGAAATGGAGTAAAAGAGAGGGAGTGGAGAAAAGAAGCTAGGGTAAGAAAGAAAGAAATCTTATATCCTGTTTTCTTATTCACACCATGTTTGAAAGGAAGATGCAGAGAGACAGGGCTGAAGCATTGCTGAAGAGTACTACTAACACTGTCTCAGCTTCTTTTTTTATCATTATATACTATATAAATGATCAGTGTATGCGGCATTTGCTTTCTGCTGCATCCATACATGTTTATTTGCCTCCGTAATATTCCCATGTCTCTTATTCTTTGCTGTGGCTGCCCTCAGAAGGCAGAGTGCATTAGACAGGACTCGAACAGACAGTTAGAGGTATGAGGGAGAACAGGCTGTGTGAAACCATATTACTTTAACATAACATGCTTCTAACCTACATTATTCCAGCTGCTGCTTCTGAGGCACTCGTGTGAACTGGGCCAAGACTGAGAGAGTTAAGCATTAAAAAAGAGGAGACAACTATGGTACAGAGGTGTGATTCTGCAACTGATTAATTTTATAATGTAGACTGCAGAGGTGAGAAAGGGAAATATGGTGTGTGTGTGTGTCTCACCACTTCACGAGGCAGGAAGGCCTCCTCCTGTCTGACGACAAGCAGACTAACAGTGCCTCCCATCGGAGTGGAGCGGAGAAGAGACACCACCTCCTCCTGAGACTTCCCATTCAGATCCACCCCGTTCACCTACACACACACACATGCAGAATAACATTCAGGAAAAGCGATTTTAAATGTGCATCGGAAAAATGAACCGATTCAATATAGACTGTAGTATCTCTAGAAATAGTTGTTTATTATAATCGCAATATTGGCCTTTGAAATACTGATATCACAGAAGCATACAGTATCTCTCTCTGAATGTTTTTATAAATTGCGGCATTGGCATGATTTAAAAAAAAGAAATAGGCCAAATTAATGTAGGATGCAGGCCAATCTTTAACTGTGACACATCATGGGTTCACCGGTTTGTTTTAATATATTGCAAGGCATATAGTGATCTCAATGTGTGAGAATGTAATCGCAATATGTTATTTTTGTCTATACAGCCCTATAAGGAATCATTAAAAAAAAAAAAATTCCTGTTTAGCTAAGTAGCAGCTATGGCCTACACTCCTAGACAAAAAGGTTACATTTAGAACCCTAAAGGGTTCTTTCGGTTTGTCCCTCTAGGGCACAGGGGATCAGAAATTTGTGTTTAACCTCTTCTAACACACCGAATTCAGCCCATGAAGGCCTTGAGAATTAGGTGTGTGAAATGAGAGAGAAAGCTAAACTCTGTAGTGCCCTCCAGGACTGGAGTCTGACACCTGTGCATTAGAAGAACCTTTAAAGGTTCTATGTAGAACCCTATAACGGAAGGTTTCCTTACCAGAGTGGGATACAAGTAGAACCCCTATAGAAATCTAAGAACCTTTAACCATCCAAAGAACCCTTTGAAGAACCCTGATTTCTAATAGGGTAATGTAACTAAAGCTGGTGTTTCAAATTGCATCCTATGATGTAATGTTTATTATTAATTATTAGACCTTCTAGATCAGTACATAAAACAGACTTTTAAGTGGTTTCATATACGAGGGGTTGGTTAATTTATTTTTTTATTTTTTTACTTACAACAAAAAGCTGGTATGAAGTCTCAGGTATACAATTACAATATAGGCTGTAGCTGTTCTCGGTTTGGCTAGAACCCATCTGTCTGAAGCCTCTCTAAATGAGAATTAATCTAAAATATATTAAAGCACAACGCACACGAAGGATTACTAAAAGCGCAGACAATAATGGTGGCATTTAGATATTAACGTACTAAAAATAGCAACAGCTCACAATTAATTTCTTCCTTCCGAACATGGCAACACACATGGCATAGGAGAGGGTTCTGGCTGGTCTAATTTACACACCAGCGTGACTGTAGTGATGCTGATGCAGGATGAGTGTGTGCACAGCGGAGTGTTGATGGAGCAAGGTGAGTGTGTGACACCGAGGCCAGAGAGATCTGAATCAGCCACTACAGAGAGCATGGCTTCAGACCCGGGCTCCAGCTGTGGCACAAGAGCATGCAGGTGTGCAGCTCTCGCTGAATAAAATGCCCGTTATTAATAAAATGCCCTGACTGCCTATTACTACAGTACACATTGGCCTATAGGATTTTAAGTCTTTTTAAGTCTATATCTAAAAAGATAAAATTTTAGATTGAACCTTTTTTTCCCCCATCAGAGTGTACATTGCATACTCCCTTGTTTAACACCAAAAAGACACTTTTCACCTTAAACACAGTGTCCCCGCCCCTTTAAACACAACCTCAGCAATACATTTGGCTGATCTTTTTGTCAACTCAATAAATTGTCTATCTGCCAGCAGTCAAAAATGAAGCAGAAAAACCACATTCACTGAAATTGAGACATTAAAAATCTTACTCATATTGGAATTATGTTTTCCCAACCTGATTTCCCTTGTTTCTGTTGTTACAAGCTGTATGTGCTTTTCTTAAAAACACAGACATAAAAATATAATTAAAATTGGAATAATTTACATTTTTCATCAAATGTTGCAGCAATATAACTCCTTGTCGATATTCAATTACAAATGTGGTATCAATCAAAAGTTTAGAATCAGCACTTTTGTCATAATTGCTCTGCTTGTTTTTATGAATGAGAAATAAGTGCCATCTTGAGGCGGACGACTCTGGTCTCAGGTGCTTCTGAGCTGGAAGAGTCAAAAACAAGATCGTGAGCGAGACTGACTCAGAGAGGCCTTTCAGAAAAGCCACCATGGGGAACAGGCAATAGGAAATGCAAAGAGAGAAGATGACAAAAGGTGTTTGTTTGAAAGCAGCTGGTTTGAGAGAAGCTTCCTGCTGTTTAAACCCATGCAGGAAGCTCCTCTGTGAAAAGGAATAGGAAGTTAGGAAGTTAGGTGGAGTGATGTCACTCCCCGAGCTCAATGGCTCTCTCACCTCCAGCAGCCGGTCACCGGCTTTCAGTTGGCCATCTTGTATAGCTGCTCCACGAGGGAGGATGTTCTTCACGTAGATTGGGGCGGAGCCTCCTATGGGGACGTCTCGTGATGTAATACTGAAGCCAAGCCCCTCTGGACCTGAGAAGAGCAAACGATAAACACAAAACCATCAAGAATACAACTCCGTTAGGAAAACTCTACAACAGCACCACTCTGTTGATGCGATTCTGTAACAGGAAAATATAACCATTCATACGCATACAGAGCCATGTCTTGCTCTCTAAATCTGATACTCCCACGGTCAATACACTGCCTTACCAGAAATTTTCTGACAACACATTCATGTAAATACACCATAGACATATGCGCGCATGCACACACGACATGACTTACTAAAACCACTGCCAACGACATTACATATTGGCTGCAGTAAAATTACAGCCCAGGCTAAAGCCTAAAAGCTACTGTATCTAATAACCAGAGTCCATCAGCAGTGCTATTTAAATCCTTCGGCCGAGTGGGGGAGAAAAAAAAGAGAAAAGGTTGCTGTGTGCTCCATTAGGGCGTGACTGCCCATATATGAAAATATATCAAAACATACAACATTCTAAACATATGACCAATCTACAAACCCTAATTAAATGTCTGAGGCCCATCTGTGAGCAGGGCAGAGTCATCATGGGACACCAAATTTAGCTCTGTCTACAGCACTGGAACAGGCAGAGCTTCAGAGAGTAACAGAATCCTGACAGTGTGTACACAAGTCTCCAAGTAGGAAGAGCGCTTGGAGTATAAGCCACTCATTACGTGGCCAAGGTAATGCAACCTTTTTTTATATCCCTCCTCAAACTCGATCTTTGATGGTGCTTGATGCACTGAAGCATCAGGCAAATTGAGCTTTACAGCTTGCCACAGACGCTACTAAATCCTAGGGAAATGTTGTTAAGGGTTCAGGCATGGGGTCTCTAAAGCAATTTGCTCGCCGTCCACAAAGCGACCTTTTTAGGAGCGGCAAATGAATATAAATGGGCTGAGTGAGTGAAGCCAGAGAGCGCGGAGAAAGCCGGTCGGAGCGGGGAGCGTACGGCGGCACTGACCTTATCACCAGAACAGCCCTGCATTACTCAGAGAGCACAGACGGGCAAGAGAGACGATGCAAAGAGCGATAGGTGCACCGGGAAACGTGCATCTTCATTTTAAGTCACATTTATAGCCATCAAGTCAGGATTGTTCACTATTTGGGCCACTCAGAGAGCACCACTCTTGGACTTTTCAACTTAGGGGAAGAGTAAACATGTAGCACTAAAACGGAGAGCGGGCTCATTCGGATCCATCTTTACTGTTCATCAGTCTAATTTTAGACTTTTTGCTGCAGAGGAGAGGCAATCGGAGTCAACAACAATGCCCTGAGAGGTTATTACAGATAATCCAATGTCCTCTTTCCAACTCTTAAGGCATTAGGAGAGTCCAGCACTAATGGTGCTCAATCAGGTAATTGGAGAGATGTCTCCCTAACAGCCGGCTACTAATTAATCACTGATGTCTTCTCTTCCTTTTTTCATTTGGTAATGCGAATGGAACAAAATTAAAAAATATTTTCCTTTTCTGAGTTAGCCAAAAAAGCCCAATTCTAAAAAGCTAATTAACTAGTTGCCATAAGGCCTCTTAAAACTGAGGTGAAAATAGGGTTCTGCCCATTATTTGATTAGGACACATGGACTAATACAGACAGATGAGGCAGAAGTGGCGGAAAGAGATTTAGAGCTCCGGCCATTATAAATACTGTTTTATTATTGGGGAATTTATTTATTTATTTATTTTTAATGAACCATCCAAATGAGCGACATTTTAGCCAAGAGTGGGGGGTAAAAGTCAAAATTGGCAATATCACACGGCCTTCTAGAAACCGGCCTGGGAGGAAAAAGAAACACGGCCTCTCAGAAATCTGAACAAGTGAAACAGCTTAAGCCATAAAAACTGGAATTCAAAACAAACACCAAAAGCTGAGCTGACATGAAGAAAAATGACCTACAGTAATTCTCCCAGAATCCTGAAAGCTCTGCAGTTGGTAAGACTGTAAATAAAGGCGGGAGATCCGCTGGAGCAGAACCAGGGCAGAGCTGGCAGACTGTAGAGTTGAGACGAGACTCAGCCCTAAACACACAGTCAATCTCACCATCTCCGCTATAAACGAGAGGATTGTGTAAATGCAGCTGTTTGCTGTGGGGCTGGTAGAAGGGTAGAGGTAGGTGTGTACCACTCGTTTAGCTAGTGTTGGCGTGCAATGGCTCCCTCAGATTAGCCTGTAACACAGGCTTCTCGTTTTAGAGCTGCCTTCATCACCTCCAGCCAGCTCTGATAAAGCCTTGCGCCAAATCACCAGCACTCAGCATCTGCTGCATCAGGGAACGGACAAGCCAGCAGGCACGTTGCCATACACGCTCACTCTCCCCTCTGTCTCTTCCTCGCTTTCACTTCAGTTTAGATCACTGGGATGAAACGAGAAGGGCATGATGGCGTGCGTGTTCCGGTTAAGACTCTTAAGCAAGAAGAGTTCGGTGAAACCATTCAAGTTTGCTTGCGTGAGAAAAGGGTGAGGTCTGGGAGAAGAGCACTCTACACCTGAGAACACACTCCTCAGAGTGCAATGGCGTTTAAAAAGAGAGAACAAACGTGATGCATGATAATTTGCAATCATCCCTTTTTTAATCCGCCTTTTTGGGGCAGTGGTGGCTCAGTGGTTAGGGCACTGGGCTACTGATCAGAAGGTCGTGGGTTCTAGCCTCAGCTCCGCCAAGCTGCCACTGTTGGGCCCTTGAGCAAGGCCCTTAACCCTCCGTGCTCCAGGGGCGCTGTA
>JAOUQW010000042.1:7715744-7731983 GCA_028565825.1 Olivaichthys viedmensis | reverse complement strand
TTTATTTATATTTCAATATCACTCGATTACGATTAATATCTCGATTATATATCATTATGTTATGTCTGGCGTTGACGAAAAAAACTCGAAGAATCCAGAAATCCTGAAATTTCATCCTGGCTCATTTTGATATTAGGCTAGTTCTATCTTACTGCACACGTGTACTTACTGCTAGCTACTTGTTTACTAAGCTGTGGGCGTGCCTCCAGGGTGAACGTGTTTTGATCGTGGAAGGAAAGTCCAGCAGCCCGTTGCACCAGTCGAACGCAAGTTTGTCCGTAAGTAACGGTGTAAAGTCGGTCCTAAACCATACGTTGAGAGTAGTTTAGTTTAAAACTAACGATGTGTGGAATTTCAGTTGCACCACAGACACTTACGGCGCATCGCGATTAGTAGAGCGTGAAGTGATCTTAGATCAAACTTTGTCACACAGAGTGTCGCGTTTCACCATCAACAGCCAATCAAGAACACGATCCAGCATAAACAGGAAGTACTACATCTATTATCGAGACGCAGGGAAGTGGTTATAGTGCCCGTCTTTCTCAGTGTCATTTATTTACTTCAAGCAAACTGTCTGTCTGAGTTAGTTATATATTAACCATAGATAAATGAACAAACTCTAAATGTATTGTGTTTTATAATAAAGTAGTGACTCAAATTCTCCCTCTCCTGTATTTATTTTATACTGCCGTGGGCTTTTTCTGTCCCGCTGAAATTAAACGGCATTTTAGTAACGGACCATTAACGGAAAATAACGAAGCGGCTGCAAACATGATCAGCGTTTGAACACGCTGAACGACAGAATCAAGCACAACGTTACATTTATAGAAAGGTTTTTCAAATAATTTGAATATACCTTCCCAATAATCTCAATTTGATCTGTGACATTTTGCGCTGGCCGAGGAAAGAGCTCGCTACGCCGGCTGATAGAAAAAATAGTCAATTAGTTTCTCTTCTGATCCCTCCTGTTTATATTTACCGTTGCAAACGGTATATTTCAGCAAGAGCAAGACACCGATGGCCATGTTAGCGCCGCTACACGTTCATGCATATCGAATTTCATCTTAAAATTTATCATTTGAAATTTAATCGAAATTATAATCGAAATCGAATAAATCGCCCAGCCCTAGTCAAATACAAAACAGGTTGTCAAATAGCAAATAAATAAATAAAAAACGTTCAACAAGCTTGATGGACAGAAAACGACAAAAAAAAACAGTTTGTACTTTCATCCTTACAAAAGGAGGGCAGTAAAGCAGCAATAAACAGTGGATTCAATAACTTCAATAGTGAAACTTCAAACTTTATGAAGAATGAGGCAGAGGTGATATGAGGGTGAAGTTCCACTGTGAATATTAGTCAGACTGAATATATCCGAGCCAAACTACATTCCACTGAGCTGCTGAGAGGCTTAGCCATGAGTCTTCACACATCAAAACTGACATTGGAAACTGGAGCTGAGGTTTGACATATAGAAATGCTCTGAACTGCTGTGGTGTCAGATTCTCAGCTGAGTGTTGTGAAGGGCACTGTCGCGAGTAATCCACAAACCCCGAGATGCGATCATCTCCAGGCAGCCGCATTGCACCGTCACATTTGACGAGCTTAAAAAGTGAGAAGGAAGAAGAGCAGGTCTTAACAAGAGACAAAAGTCTCTATCGCATCAGCATTCCATTCCAACGCTCCACCTTTCCCTTCAAACAGTGAAAATAAATAAATCAGATGCTCTTCTGAAGTTTCAGGTATGTGCACACGCGCGTGTGTGTGTGTGTGTGTGTGTGTGGGGACAAATGAAAGATCTCATGAGCTTACAGACAGCAAAACTCTCACCAGCAGCTTTACACCTAAAGCAGAGAGAGAGAGAGAGAGAGAAAGAGAGAGAGAAATAGACCAGTTTTTTTAATATCCTTACTAGAAAGATGGAGAAAAAGATGAGGAGAGAAACCGAGATATTTTTTAATTCCTGTACACCCATTATTTGGGAATAAACATTTTAAAAGTTAGGTAACGTAAGATAAAGAATCATCAGTCAAACACCAAAATTAACATCATCACAAGACTTTCATCTGCATCCCTTTACATACTTTTTAAAAGTATAATTAGTTTGATAAAAGGCAAACAAACTTTACCATTATTTGTATCTCGACTAAGGCACGTGGACAAGATCAAAAATGTCCGTTTCTCAGTCTTCAGTCACCAGTCTGACGCATGTACAAAAGGCTAATTATGCTTGGCCAGTTAAAATATGTATACATTTAGCCTGCTGGTCTGGGAAATACCTGAAACTAAAAATGAAGCAGGTACTCTCTGAACACAGAGGCCCTATTTTCATAACCAAAAATAAGTCATAAGAATGCAGCGTTGGTATTTGTGGGTACGGCAGATATATTTTTTGTGACCACCGGCGTGGGCAGTAACCTGGCGAAGAGCACAGTAACTTGGGATAAATTAGAACGAAATACTCCACCAATCAAGAGGTGTGATTAGGCGCGCTGCTGCGATATCTAATCAAATCAGCTCTCAAATTTCACTCTCAAGTGTGAGCGTCTAGGACAGCGTTTATATCGACTAATTCCTTGTCTCTATGATGGCAATAAATCTGGCGCAATAACGTGTTGCTGTCTGATTCACATTTAGTTGCCACAACCGAGTTGTTTGTTCATATTTGTTATATATAAAATATATAATTCAGTCAGTTGTATTTAGTTAGTGGGTGAAGTCACCTATTTATAAACAACACTATTTATTTGTGTGCTGACAAATAGTGTATATCTACAGAACCAGGTTGTAAGACATGGAACAGGACTTTTAAGCCTGCTTTTGAATATACCATTTTGTCATTGCTTATGCGATAAGAAGAGGCAGCAGTCTAAGAGACAGAGCCATAGGCCCTGATGAAGCTATTAGCAGAGCGATGCACAGGGACTGTTGACTGTGCTGGTTAGGGATATTTGTTGGTTCTGACACTGATTAAACAACATACAGGAATTATACAGCATCAAAAGACATATTTACATATTTTAGAGACATAGATAAAGAATCATCAGTCAAAACACCAAAATTAACATCACTGATGGATATGAGACTTTCATCTGCATCCCTTAACGTATTTTTTATTTTTTTATTTCAAAAGCAGACATATAAATCAGTTTGATCATTCATTTCGGACCACGAAAATAGCAACGGCAAAAATGGGGGGAAAATGGTTTATGCCCAGCCAAATTAGCAACACGCTGGCATTATACCACTAAACTATTCCTGCGCCTGCGCAAAAATAGAGCCATCAGAGTTTAAAGGACAGAATCAGACTGGGACAGTCATAAAAACACTATCAAGATTGTAATTGTGAATAAAACACAAATGCAACATGGTAAGACATGAAGAGAGAGAGAGAGAAAGAGAAAGAGAGAAAGAGAGATGGGAGGATGCCAACAGATGTGTTCAGATGATCTGAAACTACTCCAAAAGACCCAGTGGCACATTACAGAGGTATAGTGCAACTCATATGGACAGTTGTTTTTGTGTGTTTTTTTATCCTTAGGACTTTAAACACTTACACACATACAGAGTAATGACATACTATTATGTGTAAGTGGAGCCACACATGCTTTATCTTGCTTTATCTTATTAAGTAGACAATGACTGACCAGGAGTGTGAGCTAAACACCCTCAGGACCGATCCAGGACCTGCCGTGGTCCATTATTCATAAGCTATTAATGTTGAATTGAAATGAGCAGATTGAACTGACCCCAGCTCAGCCCAGCCTTCTGTCCCCTGTTTGATTAAAATTATTTCAGCACTAACAACAGGAGTACAGGCGAGGTTTCTAAACGCGCGTAGCGGGATCTCAATCTAGAGCCGTTCCAGCTGTAATCATTAGTAGACACTCAGACGTGACTGGCTGAAGCTGCAGCTCCATCATTATCCGATCGGTGGCGGGGCCGCCCGTCGCTTGAGTGATGGCCCAGAATGCTTAGCGAGAAGGAGACCACCTGTTCTCCTCCACTGCCTTTAATTGAATGATAATGCAATCAGAATCCATTTATGCGCCGCAATTACACCGCTGGCTTGTTTACAGTTCACACTGGTCACGGGATGAGATCTCATTATTGGAATAATGCATTCACATGCCTTTGAGTGCGCGCGCATGTGTGCGGGTGTGCATTTGTTTTAACAGCAGATGCTTCATTCCAGTCTCAGAATGAAGACGGCAGCCATTTTAAAAGTTCTTTCTCTCTCTTTGTGCTCTTGGCTTAACCCTGCTGGCCTCTGTCAGAGTGTCTAAGAGACAGAGCCATAGGCCCTGATGAAGCTATTAGCAGAGCGATGCACAGGGACTGTTGACTGTTCTTGTTAGGGATATTTGTTGGTTTTGACACTTATTAAACAGCATACATGAATTATACAGCATCAAAAGACATATTGGACAAGACTCATGTAGGGACAAGAAGAAATCACTTTTGTTATTTAAAAAACTTATTCAGTTTGATGTTTTTTCTCTTTTTTGCCTCGGCATCAATCCCCATTAGAAAAAGGTCAACAATTTATAGCTCCTATTTATAGCTCCTATTTATAGCTCCTGAGACACTCTTGAAAAAATCCTTTTATGACCCCTAACCAGGACATCTGATGACGAAGCAGACTTTTGTTCGTTCATTAGTGAATTTTCTGGGCGACCTTGGGCAAATGCAGTACCGTTACTGAAGGAGCCACTGTCACTGTTCGAGATGGGCTTTTACACTGATTGGGTCTGGCGCTTTAGCTGGATTGGCTTGGCCGGTTTTCGCGCGCCCACCCCCCCAACCATAAAGCCGTGTCTTATTCTGTGCTGTGACTCCTGTGTCCCCTATAGGGGGGAAGCAAAGTCGCAGAATCATTCCTGCCACCCTGAGTGAACTCTCTCAAGACCCCAGCTATTGAATCTTCAATTTATTATTCAGTGAGAGCTCTGGAAGGAAGCCATAGAGAATGGCATGCGCAGTCAAGGAGAAATCGCCCGCATTTCAGCAGCGCATTGTTGTGGAGGAGGGAAAACATGCTTCACATTGTTGGAGGAAAGCAAGTCCTTTGATAAGATAGGCTACGCAGGGAGAAGGAACAAACACAGAACAAAGTCAGTCACTGTCAAAAGCTCTAGAGGAGCCGTGATAAAGGAGAAAGAGAGAAAGGAAAGTGGGAGTGCTGAAGACAACATGGAGCGATGCGGCTTCGATAACAGCATGAAAGAAGAGAGAATGAAAGAAGGGTAAAAGAGGTGGAAGAAAAGACCACATGTGGTCATGGCTAACAAGTTAACTTGTTGTGGATGAACTGAAATTTACCTTCTATCTCTGGAGCTGAACGGCACAACGTGGATTCCCAGCGGCCCGCCACCATTCGACACTTCCACCGGTTTAAGCAGGTCACTGCAGGACAACAGGGGAGGACAAATAAACAAAAAAACAACATCACCACCACCACCAGGCAACACAGGATAACAGAATAAAACAGGATAACAGTTGTTTTGTCGAAGTGGGAGGTTGAAAAGCCCGGCTGTTGTGCACTTCGACTAGTCTGGATCTCTTTCCACACAGGGCCATCTATAATCCAGACAGCCATTAAGACAGGTGGGTCGATGAAGAACCCAAATAGACACCTCAATTAAGTGATTACAATCAGACTTGGGGCTGCAGCAGGCCATGTGTTTGTGTGTGTGTGTGAACAGCAACCCGTGAGTCAGATCTCTCTGCGGGAGACTGACTAACCTAAAGCCACTTTTATTAGCCCCGTGATGTATTTATTTGTATTGGATCTGAAATTAATCAAACCACATGCCATAAATGCTTTCCTAGTTCAACTGAAGACTGACGGAGCCTGCACTGGACTAAAGAATGGAGATTAAAAAATGGGCCTCATAATCTCTTATAATGCAGTCTTGGCTTTTGAGCTTACTCTAGAGAGATTGAGTCCGCCCGGCCCACCGGCTCTATCCGTCCATTCTTGCCTTCGTCTCTCCTCCTCTCTTCCTCCTCTTCATCCTGTGGAGAATGAAAAACACAGTGAGATGTGTCCCAAATATGCCTTGTTACCTACAAATTAGAAAAAATTATGTTTCATCTAGAACCCTAAAAAGCATAGAACCTTAAAGGTTCTATGTAGAACTATGTAGAACATAGTCCTATCATATTTCCCAAATCAGAGAGGGTTCCAAGCAGAAACCCGTTAAGAACCTTTAAGAACCCACAAACCCGTTTTTCTAAGCGTGTATGCTACATCATGAGTCCGTGTCTTAGAAGACAGCACTCCGATAGCTTTGTTTACCAGTTTGAGACCGGCTTCGAAGGCAGCAAGACATCATCATGTCACCATGATACTGACAGCTGACTGCTACCTGATGGAGTAACGTTAGCTGTTAGCTAACCCCTTGCATATTTTTTGTGTCAGAAATAAAATTGTATTCCAAATAACTGCTGCAATAATAGTTGCCCACTACATTTGTAAGCAAACTATAAGCTAGCAAGCTGGCTAACATACACTAACATATGCTAGTTCTAACAAGCCTAAAGGCTAGATGGAATGAAGTAACTATATAATGGTTGGAGAGAACAGAGCAAATATTCTATGACTAACCAGCTATTTTCTGTCAGAAATAAAATCTTAAGTCGAAACAAGTACAAATAACTTCGCTGTCCACTATGTTAGCAAACTATAAGCTAACTAGCTGGCTAATATGCGCTACTCTCCGCTAGCCCTAAAGTTCCTAAAGACTGGATGGAATAAAGTGATTACTTAACCGTTGGAAATAATAGAGCAAATATTCTGTGACTTAAGTCAGTTTTATTCAACAAATAACTGTTTGAATTGGATTAGAGGATACAAATGACAACAAAGGATGCATGTACGCTGCCTTTAAAAATCAGCCAGATGAGGAATCTCAGCAGGCAGCAATTTAAGCAAACGTATAATTCTCAAAAAGAAAACTGCCTCTGAATACAGCGCATGTAGGCAGCATTTGTTACTTTTCGGACACACTCCTGGTTTCCCTCTTTCTCCCTCACTCTAATCTAATTCAGTAAGACATGAAAGGAGTAATGGATACTTTTTTTTAAATCAGGGTGACTCAAAGTATTTCACTGGTCCCGTTACAGAAGCAGTAGAGCAGCCAAGTCAGAGAAAAAATGTCTGTAATCGATTACTTATCCACAATCAATCAGATGGGGGTCAACAGGGCTTGAGCCTGTAGCTAATCAGATAAGGGAAGGGTGCTTCTTCCATCACATCCTCTTTACCCTCTCTCTCGATTCCAAGCTTTTACCATCAGCAATACAGGCAGAGATTTAGTCCAGAAAAGTCATGGCGCAAACCCATATTACTATCAGACATCACATGCAAATGAAATTGGTTTGTGTTTGCTTGTGACTTCATTACTTTTTTTTCCCTCAAGGGAACAAGAGAGAACCCTAATCCGCAATCAAGCGCGCCTGCATTCAATGGGGAAATATCTGCATAATGACAAGTGAATGTTCCCTCTCTAATTTCGCTCAGGCCCTTGACTGGAGATCATTTCCAAGGCCAAATGAGCGCCTAGACTCTAGGCGACAGCCTGCACCGGTTTGTTAGCCACATATATTAATATTCCGCCAGTCTCACCCTTAACCTTCGCCTCTCGCCGAAATGTCAAGCACAGCTAAATAAGCGCTTCGCCGTCTTTATATGGAAATGCATTCAGCCTTTTCAGACAATCACCCTCCACCAAATGTGCAGCCTGGAGAGCCTGTCTGGCCCCCTCTCTCTCTCTCTTTTTTGCATTCTCTTTCTCCTTTTCCATCTCTCTCTCCTTCTCCTTCCCCTCCCATCCTCTTTTCCTCCCAGTCACTCCTTTGTCAGAGAGATTAGAGAAAGAGGTCATGAAAATTTCATCAGAAAACCTAAGGAAAAACAGTGAACCGTTGCCTGTAAAAACGAGTCAATCACCTCTGTCTCAGAACACACCCCTACTGTCAGAGCCTTAATTACATGTCATCCAAACACTCATTTATATGAAAAGTGGCTGAAAATAACAGACTTGTTCTGACAACAATCTCTTAGGTGAATCTGTTTCACAATTTCAATTCAGACTTAATTCCAAACATGGAACAAATTCGCCCACTTCGCTCAATAAACGCAAATATTGATTTAAATTACTTGCCTACATTTACAAGCAAATAGAGTGAACTTCATCCAACACAGGTCACATGTGCAGTCTTTTGGGATTCAACAGACAGCAGACAATCACAAGTCAGTAAATATATATTATGAGAAAGAATGAAGAGAGGCGAAATGTCTGCTGTAGAACACACAGGGCAGATTTTTGGTGACTGCAGCACACGCTTGTGTTGTTTCTGACAGCTCTAAGATGGCATGGAGGAGCCAAGTTGCTTCACATTCATCACCACTGACACTGGCAAATCATTAACTCCAGTAACAGAAGCTGCTCAAGGCATAGAGAGAGAGGAGATCTCCCAGATTCATTGTTTGTGGAGTGAACACATTGTGTGACATGAATGCACCCTTAGTCGAGTGTCTCCATTTGGCTTAGGAGCCATAACAAGATTAAAATAAAAGGTGGGGAAACGGAATGAGAGAAGTGTAGCTGACCAAAAAGACTCAGAGATGTGGCTTCCCGTTCAGATTTCTGAAAATTATTCCTGCAGGTCAGAGGAAGGAAAGCATGGTTCTTTCCCAAAGTCCGGATGGAAAGCATGTTTTTTCTTCTTAAAGTTCAGCTGGAAAACATGGTTCTATCCCAGGTACTGGATGGAAAGCATGGTTCTATCCCAGGTACTGGATGGAAAGCATGGTTCCTTCACAAAGTCTGAATGGAAAGCATGGTTCCTTCACAAAGTCTGAATGGAAAGCATGGTTCCTTCACAAAATTCGGATGGAAAGCATGGTACCTTCCCAAAGTCCAGATGGAAACCTTGCTACCATCCCAAGTCCAGATGGAAGTATGGTTCCTTCGCAAAGTCCAAATGGAAAGTATGGTTCTATCCCAAAGACTGGATGGCAAGCATGGTTCCTTCCCAAAGTCTGGATGGAAAGCATGGTACCTTCCCAAAGTACAGATAGAAAGAATAGTACCCTCCCAAAGTCTAGATGCAAAGCATTGTACCATCCTAAAGTCCAGATGGAAAGCATGGTACCTTCCCAAAGTCCAGATGGAAAGCATGGTTCCTTCCCAAAGTACAGATGGAAAGCATGGTTCCTTCCCAAAGTCCTTTGTGCAGAAGGAACCAACATTTTCCGTCTATCCCCAAGGTCCCCAAACTCAATCAGTGGGAAACAGAGCAAGAGAGAGTTTAAGAGGGACATGTTGGCTGGCAGTCCACTTCTGTCCACCTGCCAAACCATAGGCAGTTAGACAGGGTGACACACCAGCATCACTAAAAGCCTTTTTCATCATTTCCCATGAGCCCTGCAGGCCTCTGCCGGACCCCACACAATGAGAGGTCGTTTTTGCCCAAAGGGGACAGCGTCCCTTCACTTTCACTCCAAGTCCTTCATCTCCAGCGTATGGGTGTCAGTGGGGCACATCTGCTGACACACGCTCTGTGCATGTGTGGTGTGTGTGGAAAGTGTGAGTCAGTGTTTGTCCATTAGATAGATGTGGGCCAAGTCCAGCAGCCACTCAGGCTAAGGTGACAGAACAGCAGAGGTTGGAAATCAGACATTAGACTATTGAGCACAACAGACAAAGAGAGTGAGAATAAAAGCTGCCGTCACACTAGAAATGTGCAGTTCATCCCTCCTTGTGAAACAGATGTGGTCAAAAAGTATAATATAAAATATCATGCCTGCACACTGCTAAAATGAGCACTTCCTCCATTTTTGAGCATCTTCTGCTCTGCAATACAAAGGACTGCCCCTTTAGCGAGCAATGCAGCCAAAGCAGTGACGCTATTGGACAACAATGCGAATTTGCGAGTCAAAGTTTACCAAAGTTGAACTATACACAAAGTTTCGCGCATAATATTTATTCACACTAAAATTCACATTTCTAGCGTAACGAAACCATTGATTGCGACAAATTTTAGTGAAATTAATGTGATTTTGCAAACAAAAAGCTAGTTTTATAAGGGGATTTCGGACGAGGTGGATATCTCGGTGAGCATTAGGAGCAGAACGGAGAATGGTTGGTACTAGAAGAGCTTCACATGACTTTCTGCCTCATGCATCATATTCGCAATTAGGATTGTATGATGAAGTGCTGAGTGTGAGAAGAGGAGCACTTTCTGATTTCAGGACATCATAAGGGCATTGAGGAATCTCTGAGGTACCACAACAAGTGGAAGTCTGCCAACATACAGCTGAGGAAGTCCTTGAGATGAGTGGCAAAACACCATTAAGGTTAACAGAACTGATGGTGACCATGAGTGGATGAGTGGAGAAACATTTTCAAGACTGATCATGTCTTCAACATTGCACCACAACTCTGTTGCCTTGACTGACTACCAACTAGACATTTTAAAATGACCTGGATGACTGAAAACCTTCCTAGACAAGTCTTCCCTCAGGCTATTGGGGATCAGGGGTCAGGGGGTTGTATTGTACGAGTCAAGAGGTCACATTTACACCCAGAACAATAGTGATAAACAAACCACGTAGCTCAACGCGACATGGAAACACAGCCATAACGGTTGTTACTTATCTTAAGGGATCTAACTGCAGTCAGCACATAAAGTATATCTCAAAATCATTAACCAAACATTGAGCTCTCTGAAATTCCCTTTCCACACTGGCCTCAGCATCTGTTTTTAGATAAAACATAAGGAGCTAGTAAATGAACCATGGAATAACAGAAGGAAGAAGGTGATTTTGGTACAGACTTTGAAACAATGACTGTTGAAATATTTACAAAGAGCCCAGTTATGCTCCAGACTAAAAATATGAAGTGGTAATTGGTATACATGGCACACACCCTCAAAAACAGACGAGAGAGCCAAATGAAATAGTTCGCTCCTGTGTGTGAAGTCATTCAAGCGAAACTGCAGAGGTAAAAGGGTGACAAAATGTTTGAATTAGTTCTAATTTTAAAAAAGGACATTTTTTAATTAAACAAAGATGAACCTGTTATAATTTAATTGTGTTTTGTTTTGTTTTTTTAAATACTTGAGGTTTAGGGGGGGGGGTTTCTTCAGTTTTTAACTCGTCAGCTGTGGAGCAATACATACTCATATTTCATTGAAGTTAAATTTTAAAAACACATTCTTATTTTCCCCACTCACACACATTACTGAAGCCACCAACCATACAGGTTATGAAAATATGATAATACATTTGTATTCAAACCTTTTCAATCTTCATAAGCTTAAGACCCTGATTTATGATTCATGAGTGCCCAAGGTCACATCCAGGCCTGTAGCCTGGTGCACTCTGTGATGTGTAAACAAGTTAGTGTTTGGGACACAACCCTGTCCAGATGGATTCAACTGAAATAAGCTTTCAGGAAAGACAAACAGCAGGGAATGGTGTTAAAGAGCGGGGGCTTCTAACTACAATCATACACTTCACACACGATCTTACACACACGTACACACACACTTGATAAAAGTAGTTTCAATAAATGGCCAGTAAAAAAAAGGATAATCCGTTATCAATGTTGAGAGCAGAATAATGTTCTTTGGTTTGGCCATCACCAGGGCAAATTATTCAAAATAGACTCTAAGCCTACACTGACTTCTTGGCTTCGCTTTAATCTTCTAGGAAGTCTTTTATTTTACATGAAGTGGTTTTTGCGGCACAGAATCATTTGGCTGGCGCAACAGACATTTGGCTTGATCATAAAAGAACATTTAGGATCCATTCAACAACTAACAAAAGTGGCCAGAGTTAGGCTAGAGTTCCAAATGGAGTAGCTGCAGAGTCATCTAGACGCCAAGGCTACATGCTCATGGCCATGTCAAACCCAAATCGACAAAGGTCCATTATAATATAGCTGTCCCTCAGAGCCAACTTCCATTATCCCAATTAAAGCTTCATGGGGCAAGCCTGATTCAATTGGACTTGACAGGTAGCAACATCTTAACCCTTTCAACCCATAGAGCGCCATCTAAATTGTCCACTTCAAAACCCCTATTACGGCAGTCAATTTATCACACTGGTCAGCAGTTCTCTTGACATATATGTGCATTTATATTGGACAAACAAACGTTAAAAGAACCTAAACTCAGACTAAAGTCATTAGTGGACACTGAGACGACCCGAGTAATCCAATTTATGTGCATGAATACTATTTCACTGCGGTTTGGCTTGTGCTGTAGGGGCTGAGATGCGATGTAAAGCATACATTGGGTGGGTGAGGAACATATCATTTCGACTGTCATACGATTTTAACAGGCAATCTGAGCACTCATCTCTGTTAATGCCTCAAATCACTTTCCATCATAGCTCTGTCGCCTTCTGTATTGATTGAATCTCTTGTCAACTTACCCCCTTATCATTCTGCAGCCTGTCTGACATTATGAGAAAGGCTGAATGGCAAAAAGAGCAAGGTACATACCAAGTCAATACAGTACTTAAATCAATGAAATCTTCCAACAGATGCATCGTTTGCAATCACACAGCCAGATTAACAGCTACATTTTTCGGGATGATTATTATTGAACACCTGCCTAAAACTGAGAACGGCGCTAGGCTGCTTGGTCACAAATAACAGAAGGGAGATCCTACCACTGAATATATCTTCAGTGTGTGTGTAATTAAACTGAGAGAAAGAGTTTCATGCTCATAAATCAGATTTCAAAAACTAAATGTAACACCAAAAAAAGTAAAAGTGTAATATGAATTAATCTGATGGCATTATACTAGATAGTTTCCTACACATATGTATTATTTTATTTAGGAATAAGGTCAAAAATACATTTTAAATGGTATTACTATTACTGTTCAGACTATTAATATTCAGTACAACATATGAATGCTTTTACCTATACAAGTTGAAAACTTAAACTGTAAGAATTACACACCACCAAAAAATGTTAATGTTATTTTATTCTAAAATCTTTATATTTTTCTGTTATAGTTTCAACTCCTACTTTGTTCTTCGTTATCTATAAGTAGTTCTCGTCAGGAAGTGAATTTTATTTATCCTACTTAACTAAACACAATTTAGAAATTTTGAGACATACTGTAGTTGTATATTAACCTAGACTTTAGTCAGACACCGACCCAAAACTACACGTACAGCAAGAAAACAAGCTTTTCATTAGGTGGTGGCTGGAGCGTAGTTTCCCCTAAGCGCTCACTCCACTTTTATTCACCTTTATTTCTCCAATTTCATTTTCCTGCCACTCTTAATTCCATCTGCTTTAATCAACAGAGACATGGCACCGCTTACATCTGTCTGCATTTCGTTTCTTGAGACACTGCTAATGGTGTATAAAAGTTGGGCCATGACGTGAATTACTTTAAGAAAATTAAAGCTGAACAGGTTTTTAATGCTATTAGATAAATTAAATCAGAAACGTGAGCTGGTCGCATTTGTCCAGATCAAGAGGCTGAAGAGGGGAAGTGAGAGAAGTGCGGCATTGCTAAGCAGGACTACGGCCTGCTTTCTTCTGCATTCCCCCTCTCCGCCTCAGTCAATGCAGCGCATCTGTGTCGAATACATCATCTGTCAACTGAGATTTCATACAAGCGCAGGCGTATCTATCAATGCCAGAGCATGCTTTGGTGGGGCGGCTGTATCGTTAAATTGCACTTTAATTAAATTAGGCCGGCTAATTATGAGGGTTTAAATCAATCACTTAGTCAATAACGAAAACCTAAAGCCCGTCGTGCCTAAAACTCCCAGGCGCTCATCAATAACCACAGACAGGAATGCTCTCTCATACCACACAGAGCTTTGAGAGGGTATGAATTATTGAAAATCGAGTTACCACAATTTGCTTTTGTCCGAGGCCACTCCGACATGATCCCTGATGGCCATGGAGCAGATAAGGACCTGCTGGGTTCATATGCTGGGAAATCACAAGGGTTTGGCTTGGTTTCTTTAATCATTTATAAAACACATGCTTCTGAATGAAAAAGGACATTGGGCACAGCCACAAATGAGAATTAATGCACAATAAGGTCACACTGTGATCCTCAACAGCAGATATGACATCTCAAATGGAAATAGTAATTGGGGCCCAAAAATAAAATTGTTTCCAAAAGATTTTTTATTTTTTTAAAGAAAGAAGGAGGGGGTGTGAAGGAGATATAGAAAGAAAGAGATAGAGCAGGCTTTTGCTTACTTAACTCGTTGTTAAGCGCCAATGATCACTTACCAGATCCTCAAATAAAGCCAATGGATACTTGAATATATCTTCAGTTGAGCATTAAGTGAGCTTATGGCTGCCATTCCATGATTAATCATCATTTGGAAGTGATTAAGAGGGAGGATAATTTCTCTACCCCTAAATGAAGTGATTAATCCAACTTTATGCTATGAAGGTCACCGAACATGCGTGTGATTGCGCATGGAAAGAACACAAACTCAAAGACACAAACAGGGAAAAAAAGCAATTCAATACCTATGATAGAGGTAAACTAGTTTTAAGATTATTTTTGTTTGCTTGTTTGTTCGTTTCCTCCTCAAATTGCTCGTAATATTAATTATTAAATTACATGCATATAACCTCATCAGATTTCAAATAGTCGTCCGTGGCTATTGGAATAAAAAAAAGGAATGGCTTGAGCAGACCTTGGCCTTTTTCAAAGCTAACAAGAGCAGATTCTGCGAGTAAGTTATCAATATTAGGGTCATCATGAGTGAAAATTAGCTTGCTGAAGAGCTATCTAGGTTTCCTCTCAGCAATAAATGAGGTGTTTGTGTTTGAAGACGCTTCATATCATACTATGAATAATTTAGCAGGATATAAACCCAGGCTAAAGCCACTGCAGTGGATCATTACTGACTGGGTGACCTGTGTAAGAGATTGGCACCTGCTACTTGGTCTCATGGCTTCCTTTTCTTTACTTAGCTCTAACAATGGAATAACTGCACAAAATGTTTCCCAAATAATTCTTGTAAATTTTATCCAAATCAGAGTTTGATAGCTAGCTTGTATTTTTGTATGCCGTATTGAACCATTATCCTCTTTGTATTGTTCCTTTCAATATGCAAGGAAACCACACAGATGTTGTCCTTTCTGCGAACTTCCTGAGACCGATCTCACCTGGTGTGACCAGCCTCCATACCCAACCACCTGCAGCCAGTACGGTCCAGCACAGGATGCGAGCCCTTCCATAATGCTTATCCCTCACAGGAAAGCGGACCTGTGTGTCAACACCCGAAGGGGCCAGTCTCATAAACACACTGTTCAGTGGCTGCATAGCTCGGCGGTTATTTCTCAGTCGGGGGATGATGGCGGGAAAGGGGGAGTAGGCCAGCTTTTATTCCACAACACAATGCAAAATGGAATCCGTTCATACTGTGGACGCACGTTTACACACCAATAAGATTTACAGCGACAGAAGAGAAATGCAAATGAAAACTAGAACAAAACCAGGAAGGCACAGAGCGACAATCATACTGCTATGGGCACTTGATCCGTTGGGAATAAACAGTCAGGTTCACAAAAGCACAAGTCCATGACAGCCCATTCTACATTGTCTACTTCACATGGACATATCAGGAAAAATACATGAAAGCACGCTGTTATTCACATAGCACAGTATAGGGTGGCTGGAAAAGTACAGAGGTACCAAATTACTGAAAATGGTCTACAATTCGTCAGTACTGGTACTCGCTTTTGTGCATCATTACAAGTGGGGAGCGTTTAGCGTAACGCTATTCTTATGATGTTAAAAAGCAACACCACTGTGACAGTAAAATATTGAAAAAGTGTTAGATTCCACAATTACAACTTTTCATATGAACGTCAACAGAATGTTGACAAACATGAGGTTCATCATCAAGGAGTTCACAATCAACTCGCTTGGGCATTTTAATCCCAGTTCTTGGTTAAGAGCTAATAACAGCACGACTGAAGTGAGAATTTACTTGTAACTATGTTTAGTTAAATGTTTAGTAGTGTTACAGAAATATTCAGCGGCACGCGAGTTGTAATCGCTAAAACTACGCTTAGGGCCAATTAACACACAGCCTGTAAACACACCACAGAGCCACACACACACACACACACACACACACACACACAGACAGACAGACAGACAGGGGGGGTTATATACACGCACATCTATACATTTAAACATTGATATTCACGTTTATGTGGTGC
>JAOUQW010000042.1:7682916-7715644 GCA_028565825.1 Olivaichthys viedmensis | reverse complement strand
ACAACACTAACGCACTAACACTACAACACACTACAACACACTATAATGCACTCCAACACTAACGCACTCCAACGCACAATTGCGATTAACAATTTCAGATAACATTTTTTTTTCCTGCACTGATATTACATTGATAAAGTGCAACCATTTAGAAATAATAATTTTTTTAAACATTTATTTATGTATTCGAGAGTAAAACCTAAGAATCTGAATCTGTTAAAGCTCCTCATATTCATGTAAGCTGTGTTTTATTGTTTAATAAGCTTTATCAAAATTTCTTTGCAGTCTTGTGCATATTTATTCATTAAATAAACAGACATCCATGTTTAAGCTTCTGTTTGCTGTTATTAGGCTTTTTTTAAAGTTTTTTTTTTAATCTATTCTCCAGGGTTTGTTTTTTTTTTGTTTTTTTTTCTTACCATGGTCATATCCTTGTCAAATTCAAAATGTTGGTATTGTGACAACTAACACAGACTACAGTGAAGTTCAGCATCTTAAATATTTTAAGGATGAGAACGGGTCACTTAAAAATGATATACTACATTATAACAGCTTTTATGTCTCCATAGAGAGGGGACTTAAGTAATTAACATGGTGTGTGTCCTGCAGAAGGACACACAGTAATACGCACTCACTCAAGCTTTCACTGTGTTTCACCAACAGAGTGACTGGTTATGGGACTGCCAGACCTGCCGGGGCCACAGGGGACTCACCAGCCCACCATGCAGCCTGCCGCCTGCAGTCAGGGGTTTATGAGAATCCGCTTCCCACGACAGTAACGCATTCTCCCTCGTCTCTTTTCTGTAGTCCATCCCTGCCCGTCACAGTAAAACCCAACCCGATTGACTGCCTTCTCTTTTCCTCGCCACTCATGCAAATGTAATGAGCCTGTCTCTGGTTTAAATGGGCGCCTCTCTCAGTTTTAGATGCGACACTGATCTCCTCCTGGTCTCTATTCAACAGCCGGTGCTTTGAATATTACATTGCTAAGGCAGATCGAAAGCATCGTGCTGTAATGTGCCCAATAAAAGAAGAGAGAGAAGCCACTCACTGAGGGAGAACAGAGATGCCCAAAAAATGCAAACCGAAAAAAGAAAAAGAAAAAGAACTCGGATAAATAGTGATAAATTATTCAGCAAGTTTGAGAAAGTGGACACAGTCAGTCTCCAGCGTCTGTTTTTTCCAGCTCATTGCGACGCGGTGTTTAAGCATTTAGCTTAATAGATGTGGAAGAATATGGACTCGTTGGGTTTCATGTTGTATATCTGCAAGGATTTCTACGAAAGTCATCTGTGGATAGTGTTGCACATGCTCTCTTCTAACAATAATTTCTGACCGAGTCATTTTTACGCAGGTGTGGATCACTCAGAGAGAACGCGTGAGTGAGTTACAGAAAGAACACAGTTTAACACTAAAGTGCTTTTTTAAAGGCGTTTTAAGGCCTGATGGATGTAAATGCTTTTTAAGCAAGGTTACTCCAGCACTCCGTCAACAAAGGAGCCTGGACTCCGACAAGTCCATTTGCAAAAGTAAAAAAAAAAGTCTGACAAGGTCAATATTCTTCACTTAAACACACACACAGGCCTATAGCTACACACGCGCACACACAAACACACCTTCACTGCAGCTTTTTAGAGCAGTCTGATCCTGCGTAAATAAGGACAACCTGCCTTCACTGTGCTGACTTGTCATGTATTGTTGCATGTCTCTGTTTTCACCCATGTACTCAGAGTTTTCACCACAGCGGGAGTCCAAATTCCCCAAAGTCATTATTGTCTCCTGCTAAGGTGCCCCAGCTCACTATGATCTGTGGGTAATGAGCTGGCACCCGGGCCTAGGTTCAATTATTCTCACTGACGGAGTGATTTCTCACTCGAAGGAGCCGGGCACGGAGTGCACTCGCTAATTCCAATCAGGACTTAACACGCTCATAATCACCTACATGGAAAAACAAAGAGCGAGGGAGTGAAATAGAAGAGAGAGAAAAAATGAGGGCGTATAAATAAAGCGGTGAAATATGGGCAAGGCAGAGATGCTGTAGGGAAGTGTAAAAAGTTTTAGAACAGGTGATGGAAGATGCATTTCCAAGATGCTGAAGACATGTTACTCAATGTCCAAATAGACAGCAAAAGAAGAGAAGAGGAGGAGAGGAGAGGAGAAGAGGAGGAGAGGAGAGGAGAAAAGGAGAGGAGAAGAGGAAAGGAGAGGACAAGAGGAGAGGATAGGAGGAGAGGATAGGAGAGAAGGAAAGGAGAGGAGGAGAGGAGAGAAGGAGGAGAGGAGAAGATGATAGGAGAAAAGAAGGAGAGGAGAAGATGATAGGAGAGGAGGAGGAAAGGAGAGGAAGAGAAGAGGAGGAAAGAAGAGGAGAAGGAGGAGGAGAGAAGAGGATGATAGGAGGAGAGGAGAAGATGATAGGAGAGGAGGAGGAAAGGAGAGGAAGAGAAGAGGAGGAAAGGAGAGGAAGAGAAGAGGAGGAAAGGAGAGGAGAAGGAGGAGGAGAGAAGAGGATGAGAGGAGGAAAGGAGAGGAAGAGGAGGAGAAGAGGAAAGGATAGGAGAAGAGAGGAGGAGGAGAGAAGAGGATGAGAGGAGGAAAGGAGAGGAAGAGGAGAAGAAGAAAGGATAGGAGAAGAGAGGAGGAGAGAAGAGGATGAGAGGAGGAAGAAGCCCTTGCTCCACAATTACTCTGAAGGAAGGTGAGAAACTGCCAGAGTGGTAATCACACATGGAGAAACGAAGCAAAGAAGTGAACATGTTAGCCAGGTAAGAAGGCAAACACTTAATGTATGTGAAAGTGTGCCTGTGTGTTGGAGTCTGGCATTTCATGGGCTGGTAACTGCCTCCTTGTGGACAATATAAATAACCAAAAACAACCTGCTTGTAACCGTCTTGGTTTCGGCCTTGATGAAACCACCCTGATGCTGAATGAGGTTTAAAAATGAAGGGCAAAGAAAGGCTAAGAATAAAGACGGTCTCTATTTCAATAAAAAGGTTTGACACCACTTCTAAAATTCAACCTTCTAAAAGCAAAGAATCTCAAGACAGCTCATGCAGTGGCACGGCTTGGAGGTCCATGTGTATATGCATTTTTATGGGATATTCATATTATGTACTTCTATAGGATGCACATTAACATTGAACATTAATAAATAACGACATAACTTGGAAGCATAATTTAATTGTGTTAATGATAGAAACTCAATCCAGCCAAAATTTTCCCCCACATTTACTACCGTTTGCACTTTAGTTTAACTTCACATGGTAAATTAAATTCTGATTTGACTGATTCCCACAGTCTAAATGTCAATTTTATCATTTTGAGCATTATATTTGAGCATGGCCCACACAATTTCCCCTCACAGCATATCACCGATCCAGACCTGAAGAAATGCAGGGAGCTCAATATTTCTGCTTAAAGTGATGAGCTGCACTCATTCAAACTCTTCCTCTCTATCTATCTGTCACTTACCCACTTTATCGCCACCCACTCGTCCTTCTCTCAGTTTTCCCCTTTCCCCAATCTCACTCTGACTTTCCCGCTTTATCTCGCTCCCTCTATCTGTAAGAGCAGGCTAAATGAAGCCAGGCCTTACCAGGAAATTAAGCTTCGAGAGAACTCGGTCACTGCTTCTGCTGTGCTAATGAGATAAGAGCCGAGCTCAGTCCACCTCGGAAGCAGAAGACCAGAACACAAAGAAAAAGAAGGCGTTGTTCCCAGAATGGGAAAGAGTTATTAGATATACTTGTGATTTCTGCATTGTGTTTAGTCTGACTGTGGGGGGAAAAAGTTTCACAGCAGCTTTTGGAAGTCTGAGAGGTGATAACTATTGCAGTTTCACAGTTAAGACTTCACTACTGGCTCTGAAGTATAGTATTTACAAGGACACTTTTCTTTTTTTCTTCCTGTGGTCATCTCGCAAGTACTGTATATTGTTGTGGTTAAACTGAATATTTCTAGGTGAGATAATTAAAGCTTGCCCATGTTCAAATGATGAAGTTCTGCCTTTAACAACAATGTTGCAAAGAAAGCATAACAATTAGAATAAAAGTTGTTGTTGAATATTTCTGCAAATAGATGATTGACAGCTCGATATCTATAACGTCAGAAACTATCCACGTATTATGTTTAAAAGTTATTAAAGCCCGACGTGCAGAACTTAAGTACCTCGACAAACAATTTTATCATTAGCCTGCTCCGGCCAAGTGAATGTAAAATGAAAAAAAAAGTACTTTTTGTTGTGTTCACGTAGAGTGCGTTTCGGAGCTTAGTTCATATACAAACAATTTCTGAATGCTTTCAACCAGCTATCCAACGATACATCTCCATCAATCCTCTGCTCTAACAAGCTTAAATGAGTTTATGTGCATAATGCAGGAGACAAAATGAAAATAATGAAAATTTTTAATCCTGAAAATGAAAATCCTGAATTTTGCTGCCCACAGCTCATTTCCATCAAATTGCCCTTTTAATATATGCAATAGATTCCCATTAAATACAGATGTCTTGTTATTTTCTTGAATTAAACTAGGAAAAGGTTGTCACGTCACTAAAGTTACGCGCAACTGCCGTATTTTTATGCATAATTACCGTATCCTGTTTCCCTAAATGACAGATGGTCAAAGACGCTGCCATCATGGTTTTTCAGAGTTCATGCATCAGGAATTAAACCACTGGATTATTGTGGAAGTCTATCTTTGTGAAATATGACAGATAATTGCCGTTTCCCCTTAACTACATCTGCAAACATTTTGAAGCGCTAAAACATTTTCGCGTAATACTCTCAGATGAACACCCGCCAAAGTACAGTAAATTCCTTTATATGAATATTAAGACCTTCGCACATGTTATGAGGTCACAACATGACGTTCAGAACGAGAACAGCCATGTCGGTCACCAATGCAACAGAATGAGGGTCAAAGGTCACGTCGCCTACTGTCCTCCTGTGGATTTAATGGTGTGTAGGTGGAAAGGTAGTAGGACTTCAGTCCACACTACTAGTCTTGACTTCAAACTGACACTCACACACACATCCACTCACTCGAGCCCATATAGACATAAGGGAATGAGATAGAGTGGTGTATGTGTGTGTGTGTGTGTTTGTGTGTAAGTGGCTGGAGGTCAGTGAGCAGGACCAAGCTGTGTTAGAGGCTCTGGCAGCTCAGTGGAGCAGAACAGCTCCTGTTCACTAGCTCCTGTCAGTTGAAGATTTGAATGCTCTCTTCATTACACAGGTGCAGAGAGAGACAGGGGCCGTGCACTACACACCGTCGCCAGTGAGCACGCGATGGTGCGGTGGGAGGCTTCTCCACAGAGCAGGACAGGACATTATGGACTGAGGAGAGAAGGGAAAACAGGACACTGTGAGACCGAGTATGATACAGATAGAGAGCCAGACACAGAGATGCAGAGATTGCATTTCTAGCGTATGGGTGCTGAAACCACAAAGGCCTACTCAACCAGGATATAGTGTAGATGAAACTGTAAATATAAGCTGATGTTACCGTAAATCGTGGCTCTTATAATGCCGCTGATGGAACAGCCAAAAATAAATAAAATGTTCATTTTCATTCTGTCATTTATCTATTTACAACAGCTAACAATCATGACAAACCGATCAAAGGGCCTTTGCACATTAATAGATAGGGTTTGTTTGTTTTTCCATTTAAAAAAATGGCTTTTTCCACAGTAAAAGAACAATCCCTTTTTGTCACCATGCCCTGAAAGTGGCCAGCAGCAGTTCCAAAGACAATTTTGCAAACAAAGTTGTTTTCATTTTAGAAAGTCAGAAGAAGAGAAAACACCATTATTGGAGCCACCAGATTTTGGAGCACAGAAAAAGCGCTGTGAATTCCATTGGCTTAAACGCTAAAACAACCGGTTGCAGACATACTGCATTTCTCTGTGCCAGTACAGAAATCCGAATTGCTGTTTGAAATACCGGCACCCCGCATTAGAAAACAATGCACAAACTACAAGGAATCCCCATCTTTAACTGAAAATGACCTGTTTTTTAAGCAACGGCTTTAAAAGGTCTTACTCTTTTAGCCTACAAATGCAGTTTCTGACATTTCGTTTTTTGGAAATGTATCAGTAACTTGTTCTAGATCGATATTATCATCTACTTTACTTTCCATAAAGATCAGATCCAGTTGCAAGAGTACAGACGGGTGACAAACGAAAGGAAAAACCTGAAGAAATGAGTGCATCCACATTGAATATGAAAATGATGTAAAACACCAACTGAGGGAATATCTTATGGAAAAACGGTGCTCCATCCCTCCAGTATAGTTCCAGAGACTTGTAGAATCTACGCCAAGGCGCATTGAAGCTGTTCTGGTGGCTCGTGGTGGCCCAAACACCTTTACTAATTCACGTTACGTAGTTTTTTTTCTTTAAATTTGTCACCCTTCTGTACGTTTTAGGCTGTTTGAGGAGGCTGAAAGAGTGTTCAAAGTGCTGCCAAGCGTCCAAACACTCTATATATATTTATTGTCAACAATAAGTTCATATCAATTTGAATTATGTGTACTTTTCAGGTCACGTTCTTTCGCTCTGGAATTCTTTGCATGACTCCGTTGAGACGGATTATTCCACTGACCAGTACAATGAGGGAAGCAGGCAGCATTATTATGTACTAAAACTGAAACTGAGGAAAAATAGTTTCATTCAAAACAGCAGTTCAAGCACATCAATCTGTGTTCCTGTTTTGTAAAAAATATCAGTACTTCCCAGTGGACTGTCTTTTTTGTTGGTCATGGATACCTGGCACACAACAGCGCACACACTGAAGCGCCGCTTTACTGAGGTGTAGACATAATGAAAAATAATGAGATAAGTAGAGAGAAACAATGAGAAAGACGACGCAATAAAGAAGAAGGAGAAATAAAGAGAGGAGACAAAAAGATAAAGTGAGACAGGTAGAGGGAGAGAGATTTAGTGGAGCATTTGTTGGCTCTTAGCTGTGCTTTTGTGAGGAAGCCGGCCGACATCTTTAAACACTTGCCAGTGTACTTCCACAAGAACAAACTGCAAACGTAATTTGGTTCAGTCGTTTACAAGGATAAATGAGGAGAATTGGGGTGCGCGCGCGTGTGTGTGTGTGTGGTGTGGAGACCTGCTAGCAGCGCAAAAACAAAGCAGCTAGTTAATTAAGGCTGGAAAAGCTGGGCTACGACGCAGGCTGCTCTGAGGGAGCTTCTCTCCAGTGGGCTGCCATTTGCACTGTAAATAATCATTGCATGTGTGTTTGTGTGGAAGTCTTTCAAGAAATAAAGGATTTTTGCCGGGTTTCTTTTTTTTCTTTCCTTTCTGGATTTTGAAAATGAACAACCAGCATGATCTACCAGCCAGGTTTGCTGCACAATACAACACAGTGTACATGTGTGTGTGTACATCGTCATGGACAACAGAGAAGGTAAAATGTTAAGGAAGGCAGGAAGGAGGCAGAAAAACATCCTTCTTTCCTAAGAGGCAGCGGAGGGACGCAGGAGAGACGCAGGAGGATGGAGAGTCAGATGTAGGAGTTGCTTTAACAGAAAAGAATAAGCACAAGGCAGAGGAGAATGTGAGACGCGAATCTGACAGGCTATTCCAAAGAGGGCAGGAAAACCCGGGCCTCTGCCTCCACATTCTTCTTCTCCAACAGAGTGCGAGGACTACAAGGCCAGATTCTTACATGTCCATTTTATAGTGCACAAATATAAAGTGGAATCTTCCAGCCTTTATTCAATAAACACTTTGCAGATTTGATTTGCATTCCAACTGCAGTTAGTGCTATAAGGCAACGCAGTGTACAATTCCAGCTAATAAAGAATGTTATCAGGGCACCTTGAAATGAATTTTAACAGGTTCTAAGAAGGTTAGGCGTTCCTGCAGTGTTCTGAAAACGTGGCATGTAGTAACGTTTTCACGCAGCGCGTCACGAGAACTAATATCATCGAAAACTTTGCGTCCTAAAATTAAAAATGGAAACAAAAAAGTTGGACAAACATTGATTAACATTACATAAAAAGGTTCTCAGAAGAACCAGAAAATGTTATAAAATGAATGTTCCAGGCACGAAAAAGTTTCTAGAACCATAATTCCGGGTTTACATGTTGCCCCTGCAAAGACCGTCGTTACGGGCCTCACTGCAGGATTGATGTTAAGTGACATTACGTGACTGAGTGATAGCTTCATGTGTCGCACCCGTTGGAAACTGCAAGAAAACGATTTCAACGACAACAAATCAGGACGGCTTCAAGTCACTTCAAATCTACTTACATTTTCATTTTATCTTATCTTTTGTTCAATACCATTACTAGTGGTTGGCTAGCTAGCTAACCCAGTTAGCTACCGTTAACATGAATATCGATGGGCAGGCTATTCAATGAGAAATAATATAAAATAGATTTATATTACGTTACAATCTTTTACATTTTTCATTGTGGATAACCAAGACTTCAAACCAGTGAGTCATTCAGCACCCCTCAAAAAAAAAAAAAAAATGCAAAATCTGGGGAAGTGCAATTTTTGACAGAACATTCCGCTGGGCGTCACGGTGCTGCCGTCTGTCACTGGCGGAGGCCTGAATTTGCCTTCGCTGCTCTATAATGCTCAGAAAACATTTTGAGAACCTAAAATTGTTAGCTGGGATGTAGCCAACAGATATATGGTGTGCATGAGAGAGAGTGTGTGTGTGTGAGTGAGTTTGTTCTCTTGTGTTCGTGTTTGGGAGCTTACAGAGCTCATTCCACTTGACTGGCCAGTTAGAGCCTGCAGCATGCCAACGGCCCTCTACCTGTGTGGGCCAGACAGCAAGCCCACCTGCTGCCCATCTCCACACACACATACACACACGCGTCTTTATAAAGAAGGATACTATTCAAATGCTTTAAGTGACACCATGAGCTACCAAAATGACCACTGACATCTCTTTCCATTTTAGGATTAAAATAAATGAAAAAAATCCACTTTGGCTCGTCTTTCACGCTACAAAGCAAAGCAGCTCCAGACTCCTTACAGCCTGGTGTTCTGTTTTCATCAAGATAATTAAGGGTTGGACAAGGTGCTCAATTCAAGGACAAAACCCAGGACTGTTCTCCGTCTCTTTTCTCCCCTCTTACCTCACTCAGGCTTGGTTCTGTGCAGTTTAGGGCTCAGTTTTGGTCTGTTCACGGCATGATGAAAGGCCCAGCTGAGAAAAATGACCAACTTTCCCTGACTGCTACAGCCCAAGGCTACAGCCATTCAGAACATCAGAACACGAGGAGGAATGGGCTATAAGGAAGATTGACAGCTCTGCCACTTCAGTGCCTTGACTACCACGGTTGCTACATTCCTGTCCACTGAAGTAAACTTTGTATGATGGATTGCTTAGGCAGTGCATAGCAACCAGGTTAATGTCTACGGAGGCTGCCTGTTTAAGTAATGACTCTTCTGGTGCTCAGGTTTCAGTGAATAAGGCTTTTTAACCGTGCTATTACAACTCAAGGTGAGCTGGCAATAAGAACACTTGCGTCAAGGCCAGAAGTGCAGCGCTTATTATTGACTGCAAGCCCACATGCAAATGTCAATACGCATTCACCATTCACATGTAGTACAACATACGGCTGTCATTCAACAGTTTCACTAAACGCCATAATAAAAACACCTCCATTTCTACAAAAAAGAAACTTTTTCAGTCCTCCAATTTCCATCCTCAACAAAAAGAAATGTCTCACCTCATGGATTCCTCTGTAAACAGGGGAAGAAAAAAAGAAAAAAGGTTTCAATCGTTTCAATCTTCCATCCTCAAAAAGAAAAAGAAAAAAAAGAAATATCACACTGTCAGATTCCTCTGTAAACAAGGGAGGGGAAAAAAATTCTCAAATTGAATCCTAATGTGAGAGAGTGTTACGCAGACATCTCGGTTACATGATAAAATTAACAACGATGCCAATTTACCACATAGCCCCTTTTCCACCAACAAGGTACCGGGTGCTGGTTCCAGAGCTGGTACTAATTTCAAACAGTTCCACTATTTTTTGCCGCAAAGACAGACGGTGCTCTGCTGACAAAATCGTTTCAGTTTTAGTACCAAAATGCTGCTGGTCTGGAACCAAGAACCGGTGACGTCGCCCTAACAACTCTAGTCGTTAGTTTCATGACCGGTATCCAAATAAGACATGAACAGTGTGGGGGTTTGATTGCAACAAACTAAATAGGAGCTACAAAACTGTCTTCGAGCAGCTACACACTCATGTAATGATTGTTTATGGCGATATCTCCGTATTCTGTGTAGATGCTGAAGAATTTGGGTTTGGATGGGAAAATACTGTATGTTCTCAAAGCCAGAAATAAAACTTGGCACATCCTCCATGGTTGTTGTTTTTTTTTTTGTTTTTTTTTTACATGTGCACTAGGAAAATCCCACATCTACTACATAAATCGATGTAATTGTGTGGCTGGAAAGATGGAAGGTTCTTAAAAAGGTTTGCTGGTTCCAGAAGTGGAAGTGGTCGCATCCTTGTCCCTCCATTTTCCACTCCGCTCTGATTAATAAAGGGGAGAGGATTCAGCCTGACGTGAAGACGCGGCAGGTTTTTCTTTTAAGCACAGTTGTGTATTACCTCTTGGGATGTAAATACAGAGACAGCAGCTGAAAAGCGAGAAATCGATGTGCTGACAGGTGTTTTAGACCCATTTGGGTGCTTTTACTGTGAGAGACTGTACAAGGTGTTCTTAGAAGTCCTCTTACAATGTGGATATGCAGAGCCTCTTAGTGTGGAAAACAGAATGGAAAGAATTGAGGGGACATTTAGGGCGTTTTCACATGCTGTGTGCGAAATCTTTGCAAAAAGGTTGACAAATAGGTATCGCTATATTCTTCTTATTAATAATGTTCATGTATTTAATGAAACGTTTCTCTACTTTCGCTCGACACTGATCGACGTTTTGGGTGAAGTCTTTCACGTAAACCTGCTGGCTTACGGTATATGCACAAACAATTCAGCAATTTTACGAGTTGTAGTCACTTGCGTTTGAACGCCTTCTTTGCACCAGACGTCCAGCAGCAGCACTTTTTTTACCAGGGTAAAGGGTCTATAGAAGACCTTTTGTCTCGTCTCCTAGAATACACCATGCCCTTTATTGCCATAGTGAAACTTGAAATGGGAAGTAACAAGCGACGAGTTTAACGAACTGCGTTATTCCATGCCTGATCACTTGAACACATGGTGCAGTCCACACCAGAGTTCACATCAAGCGAACCCCAGACCACCATTTTAGTTAGGTGGACTCAAGATGGAGATGGAGAAACTCTTAATGCAAATGGCCTCGGGTCCTGAAAAAAAATGCCCTTACTTTGGTCTTAATCAATAGAAACCAGGCAAACATCTTGATTCAACCCTGATCTTGCTCATATTCTCGGCATGGGAAAAATATGGTCACACTAAATCTCAATCAAACTTTCTCCATTTTTTCCCCTTTCTCTTTCACTCACACACACACACGCCTGTAGGTGCAAATGACCCAGATGCTTCACTGCCTGCTCCCCTCACACTCAACCTGTGTCCATTACACACTCATTACACAGAGTGGCCTCAGGCTCTACAGCTAACACACACACATATACACAGTTATATAAGCTACTGCTGCATGCCCATATTCCTCACATTACTGCAACATTTAACAACCTATTTGTCGCACATCATTAAAATATCAGACCATATCGTGACCTTAGTATCATAAGGTTATATCTGGGTTAAAATTGAATGGCAGATAGAACCTTATAATACTAAGGTCACGATATAATGACCTAATGCTCTCCTCTTCTCAACTTGATCCCAACCCGTCACACACCTGATATTCCACTCATTTCCATTCTGGCTATAGTAATTTAACAGTATGAAGACCTCTCTAAGATGAAATCTAACTTTTTATACTCACTGTATTGAGTACTGAACTCTGTGTGATAAATGGTGGTGTTTATCCTTGCCTATAAATCTCAAATAAAATTGGAATAATGACTTTGCTCACTCTGTGCAACACTGTTTAAAAAAAAAAAATTTAAACTCTAGTACGACGTGATGTGGCCCTTTGTGTTTTGGTTTCTTAGCTCGGATAAGCCAAAGCCATGGCTGTAGAGGTGAGGGGGGGCACTGTGATCTGGGTGGTACCTGAGGAGAGGGAGCTATAAATCTCTCTAGCAGAATAATAACAACTTGGAGAACATAATAAAGAAATGAACTTAATAAACAAGTCATTATGAACAAAGAAATGAGCTAATTGCTTTCATTCCACTGCAAAGGCCTTGATCGTCTCCCATTGTGTGTGTGTGTAATCTCAGGCTACCAGCCTGTGACAGTGTGATGTTTTAATTAGCCCACCAATATGAAGATATTTTTATCCATTGTTCATTGCTCTGATGTCAGTTCTAAGACCAGCAGATTTTCTAGACAGAAAAAAAGAGAATATTAAGACCAACATCAGCGACTTAAACCTTCTCTTACTTTACAGCAAACTTCAATTAGACAAGTAGAAAATTACAATCAAGTTTTATCTCATCTGCATGATTATATTCTCCCTTCCACTTAAAACAGATCTTCCGCCATATATGAAATGCCTATTACAGGCAGTGAGGAAATAGAGCCATTGGCTTAATGAGGCGGCTTATTCAAAACCTATAAAACAGGCCACAACATTATGTCAATAGAATTAAGTGGCAATTAAAGGTCTGTGAGAAATCAGCGGAGACACATCGAACCATGGCGTCTCGCTGAAGTGGGAAGGCTGGGCCGCACTCTCCGGGAGCCAACTGTAAAACGGTAATGGCGCATTAAACTGTAGATGGCATTAAAAACGCAATCGCTCATAAATGCGAGAGAGCCAAGAGGGACGGCGACAGTGCACAAGTCAACCTTCTTTCGAATTTTAAAAGAGCCATTTGCCTAAGTAGAAGAGAGAAACGGAGAAAGAGAAATAGAGGGAGTCAGGGAGAGATTGAGACACAGATCCAAACTCAAAGAGAGACGGGAGAGGTGTGTGTTTGGGGTCAGGCAGTGCTGCAACAGAGCATGGCTGAAATAAATTACACTGTCAGCTCGAGCCTGGGCTTTGACTGACTGCTTCTCCAATTCGAGCTACCAGCCAGCAGCAGCAGCTTCGAATCCAGCCAGAGCCCTCTCCACGCAATGCCACGGCCTTAATGATGATGCACGAGTCAAGGAGAGCCTCTCACGCTGCAAAACACACACGAGCAACCCGCACATTCGACGCGTGCAGGTGAGAGTGTGTGTGTGCCAGAGCAAGAGAACGAGAGGGTGAAATGGATCCTGGCAGTTCGAGAAAATCGATTGTGAAAATTAATAAGTGAATTCCCTCCAGCGTGCTCTGTGCCTCCAACGACTCAATCTCCTTTTTCGCACCTCTCCTCTTTTTCATTCCGCTTCTTTATGGGTTTGAAACGCCGCCCACACACCTCGAGACACGGTTCCGCTGAAAAAGACTGACGGGCTGAGAGAGAGACTGTGTGTGTGCGTCGAGAGCGAGAGAGACCGATATTAGAGGGGTTGAACGAGTCAAAACTAGCAGCATGTGGTGCTCTCGTCCAAGGTCAGAGAAATTGTCCCCATGTACTTCAGGAGTCTTTTTCTATACTTTTTTTTTCTTTTTCATTCTATGTCATTTTGTCCCAGGCATCTAATCTCTGTTCTCTCACTGACTTCTATAACAGTCAAGTGTTGCTCTGAATTGGAATGTAACCAGAGTTACAAACACTCATCCTCACTAGAGTCGCTATGGAGCCTAACGGCACAAAACAGCACTCCAGCTTGAGGCACTGGCCGCCACAGAGATGCATTGTGGGAGTATGCTTGGAAAGTGCTGATTGGCTGAGACTGCGGTACCTGCTCCTGGCGCTCGAGCCAGCGATCCACCATGGGGTGGTTGGCACTAAGGGACGAGCGGGCACCCTCTCTGTGGAACTGGTTGGCCCATGCTGCAGTGTCACGAGGCAGACTGCGGTAAGAAGCTGGACCCTTAACCTGAAGGGACACACACACACACATGCACACACAAATATACACAAAATAATTAAACGCGGTCTACAGTAAATCCCCTCACAGAGTTATAGTGCATCTTCTAAATGACGCTCTTTTCCATTCACTCTGCATTAAGCCTTATTCCAATTAACTGGCCCAAGATATTTGTCCCGATACAAATTTACATTACACACAGTTAATACAGAAACGTATTTAAACTGTGCAGAAATACTCAAAGTTTGACATGAAATAATAAATAGGGAGTACACTAATGCCTCCCGCTGATATAACTGAGCTGCCACACTGAGCTGTTATTAGCAATATTATGATTGGCAGGCCAAGGAAACTTGTTTTGGACCTGAGCCCTAAAAAGACAGGTTCGTTCCAACGAGGTCTCCGACATGCACTCATTCCTTCCCTCACTAATTAACTCCATTACACGCTGCTAATTCACACCGTGGCAAACGCCAAGCTATAATGTTATGACCGCATATTTCATCTGAAGGTGAAATCGAAAGCCCTGCAGCACAGGCGCTCAAATCAAATCTCCACTTTCTGGCTGTATGGAGCACACAGATGTAAAGAAGTTTCACACACACACACACACACACACACACACCGGGGGCCTTGGCCTAGAAAGGCCGCTAAGCAAAGCGGCTCGTGGCTACAGACGTCTCTGCATTGAAAACAAAACGTTCCTGGTTATAGTATCAGCCGATCCTCAGTAGGTCGAGTTACTCATGAGGAGTTTTGCACAAAGCGGAGGATAAAGTGATCCATATGGTTAACTGGGGCATGCAGTAGTGTGATGATGAAAAGCAGACAGGAATGTAAAGGAACGGGTCAGAGACCTCACAAGACGGCAGCTGATCATCATCCCAGTCCCTCTTGGAGCTTGGGATAATAAAAGAAGCCAGCTTATTAATTTTTATGACATAGTAAATGACACAAACGCACAGGCATGCAGAATATAAATCAGTGGCAAAGCAGAATAGAGCCCGTATCTACTATCTACTATTCACGGTCTCTGCTATTAGCGTATAAACCAAGTGCTGGAAGAAAAGGTCATCCACGAGAGGTGAGGAGTTTATAAGGCCAGTCTTAGGAATCAAAACACGCTCTAGACCCATGTCCTACTACCAAAGATGGAGACGTATGGGAGAAATATTTGAGAAAGGCCTTCAAACACTGTCAATTCAGTCTCACTGAGACGGTCATGTGTCGTGCCCCATGTTGGAAAACATCCAGTGACACGCACTTCTGGAGAAACGTGGACCGTATTTACGCTGAGCAGAGTAGCGTAGAGAATCTCATAGTGACTGCGTTATGTGTGGAAGGGTAGCCAACAGGCTAAGAAGGAAAGATGCCTCTTTAAATAGAGCACATCTGGATTTTCATGTGAAGTACAGTATGTGGCAGAGGTACTGTATATATCCAGGAAATCCCATAGAGCCATGAAGATATAGTAGACCATACAACCCCCAATCATAAAGACATCAGGAGGGCATTAACGAACATTCTTCCTCCAAAGTGAATCGAAGTTCACGTTATTTTTATCAAAGCACAAAAGTTCACGGTGTAAAAAGAGTACCGAGTGTGTAAATAAGAACAGACCTTCCGACCACCTCCAGCTTTTGACACTTCCAGACCCGAAAACACCAACAACAACAAAAAATCCTCTGATGCAAAAATTGCAATAAAAAATAAAAATAAAAATAAGCAAAAATAGCGTCTTAATTCTTCAGTCTTAGTCAAATGATAGCGCAGTGCTGGATTATGGAGGCCCTGACAAGCGAAGTGCTTTTAAACAGGATTACGAGCAAACTCAGTGAAACATGCTAATCTCATCGCAGGCTGCCGTGTCACATTCGGAGCACAGCATCATCCCCTCCGCCCTCTCTTCAACCCTTTCATTCGCAATATTACCATTTCTAAGGCACTGAAGAGTTGTCATCGTTGAGAAAGGAGGGCCATTTTGAGAGAATAATTGGCCTCTTCTTTACAGGTTGCCATGGGGTGGTCGGGAGAGGAGAGAGTGAAGGAGCATCTCTATGATTCATTAGGAGCCAAAGGCACTGACCTCAAAAGTGAGCCTCACAACAAAGCTAACGTTAGCACTACAAAGTAGCGCTTTTCATTCTGCACAGCCCAGAGAAACGCATAAGCTAAAGGAAATTGCTACAAGAGTAGATGAACAACTTCAGTCCAAAGAAAGCAGGGTTTCCGTGAGGCCTAGCTGAGTAACACTGCAGATGTTCAGAGTGGTCAGTGGTTAAGGTTCTGGGCTACTGATCAGAAGGTCGTGGGTTCCAGCCTTGGGACCGCCAAGCTGCCACTCTTGGACCCTTGAGCAAGGCCCTTAGCCTCCTCTGCTCCATGGGCTCTGACCCCAGCTCCCTAACAAGCTGGGATATGCGAAGATAAGAATTTCACTGTACTGTACTTGTATATGTGGCAATAAAAGGCTTCTTCTTCTAAGGTGAAAATCAGATTTTCTATCGCATGGCCTTACAGTGTCAGTATACAGTACAAATAGATAATGCTCTCTATTGGCAAGAGCATAAAATATTCTATATGCAAGGAATCATATTCTGTGGTCTTCTCCTGTCTCTTAAAGTCACCCTAAACTTTCTACAACGGGTCTTTTATGATTAAATCCTTTCAGGGGAGTTAGTTTGATTGAACAGACTGGTAAAAGTGAGAAAAATGTCACTGCAGTTTTTAAGAAACCAAAGCGAGCGGAAAATCTCATTGGAAAATCTGAGTTGGTATTGAACATGTGACAGGCAAGTGTTATTACATCACAAAATAAGAGCCAATCATCTTCCAGCATGCAAACAAAGGCTTTGCAAATTACAGAAGAGCACATTAAACCTTAGACCGGTTTATCAGGGCAAGAGGAAGGACGGGTGTAGGGTCAATTTAATTAACCTCTAATTATCCCTGCAGAGAAAATTCAGGGCAGCCATGAAAACAGAAAAACATAACATTTATTCACACATTAAGAATTTCCTGATGAAGCTAAAAGTAAAGGCATTTTCTGTTATTTAATGGGGGGGTTTTCTTGTGAAACCGACACGTCAAGCAATTTATTATTTAATATAGTTAATTAAATAAAAAAAAATTAAAAAATTTCTTGGATATTTTACTCACCTTGCGCTCCAGGCTGCTGGTTCCACTTGTGACGTTGGGCTTGAGAAAGCCAGCCGTTGTGGACCAGCGTGTCGGGTTCTTCCTAGACGGCTCTTCTGGCTGAAGCGGGGTCTCCGGCAGACCAGCAAGAGCCGGATCACTACTGCGCCTCACGTGCAGAGGCATGTCTGACACAGAGAGAAAGACAGAGAGAGAGGATTAATATCGCATTCTTCCTCCTAATATGTAGCTGTCTCATTGCACAATAGGACACAATAGGAACCCTATTCAGCCGAGAAGAGGAGCACATGTCCTACACAGCCGTGCTGATTCCACCCACAGCTTTTCAGCTCGGCTGTTTTGTTTCCTGCAGATAGCCCATTTCAGCTCAGAGCTCACAGAGGACGGCAAAACAGCAGTATACTTATGTCAGACACAAAGCCTGGACCCTTACAGCTTAAAGAAAAAAAAGACTCAACAATGATGATCTTTTAGCCGTGCTTTAACCTGTTACTCTGTACAGAGAGAGACAGACCGGGATGGAGACAGCAGATAGGAATAAAGACAGAGAGACATGTCTCTGAAGTGGTACGGTATAATGGACTTGAACTACAGGTCAGGTAAGAGAAGCCCAGCCAGGCACTGGGACTTACACACTCTCTCTCTCTCTCACACACACACACACACACACAGGCTTCCTTTTCACAGAGGAAACTGCTTACTACCTTCTCTGTGATAGCCAGTAGAAATGAGGTGAAGTTTTTAATTACCTGAGACTTAAAATATAATAGCAGGCAATACAATCTTATTTTGTAGTCATAAATATTAGAATTGCCTTTAATATTGATACTGAAAATGTAAAGATCCACTGATTTAAGTTGACCAGACTCGATATTAATGCTACGACTGAATCGATTCAAAACAAACTGAATCAAATTGAATCAAATTAATTCATATAAATTTTCCTTTGGACAGTGTGCTTTTCAGGAGACGCCATCTCTGTCCCCATCAGTCCCAGTGAAAAGGGTGTGGCCTCTGTGCCCGTCAGTCCCAGTGAAAAGGGTGTGGCCTCTGTGCCCGTCAGTCCCAGTGAAAAGTGTCTGCAAGTTCAAACGATGAAGACGTGGCCTTGGTGCCCGTCACTCCCAGTGAAGAAGGCGTGGCCTCTGCGCTGGTCAGTCCCAGTAAAGGAGGCGTGGCCTCTGTATTTAGAAGTCATTACACTGTACACACAATACTGAAACACATTGTATCACAATGAATTGTATTGCATCAAACCCTCATGTTGAATCACTTGGTGATTTAAATGTCAGTCCTATGTATGAAAGTCACATTTAAATCACTAAATGATTCAACATGAGGGTTTAATGTCATTGGTGTCATAGCATAACACAACTGCCTTCTAAATTATGCATGTCTTCCAAATGGGACAGTTTTTGTCTCACTGCCCAAAAATGCTCCTTACTTAGGCAGCTGCCTCCCAAATGAAACTCAGGGGTAGTAATGATATTTTTTGAAGTGTCCTCAACTATTGACACATGCCTACTCACATATTTCCTCAGAACAGGACTGATGCGGGCTCCATAAACAGGGATCTGAACTGCTAGTTTGAGACTGGGAATGCTGCTCAAGATTACATAACACGTGGTAGCCTTTAACTAGCAGCAGGGATAAATGGGGTCTGATGACACCTTTCAGACAGGAGTGAAAGTCTTTGGGATTGGGTGTGCAGGCTTTCACAGACCATATGGATCCTGTTTATTACTGCTTACAACTGCTCCTGGTACATCCACTCATTACGCACACACTACAGCAACCACCTGTCATCCTTTAACACTTACTCTACTCAGCATATGCCCATGGTTATGGTTCTATATCCGACTCCAGAACGCACCCATATGCAGCTCTAGTCTGCCACAACACTTGCTTACTTCCTGCCATACTTAGTTATATAAGATTCTTATGAACATTTATGGGTGAAGCGGTGCGTGTAGCCTTGAGGGCTGCCTGAAAACCATGACACGCAGGGAGGCCATGGCAGTGTGGGTCTGAAATTAGTCTGAAATTACTTCCAGAACTTCGTAATGATTTTTAAATACACTCTCCGCTGTCTGTGATCAGCTCATGTCCAGTTCATGTCCAGGTGACGATGGGCCTCTGAGGCATCAGACCTGCATAACTGCATCCCACATGCTAGATTAAAGTGAGGAATTAGGTTGAGAGGTCAATGTAAAATGGCTAACACAAACAAAGAGAGAGTGCTAGAGAGCGCTAGAGAGTAAAGCAAAAAGATCAAATTACACACTACTACATACACTGACCTCGGTAAATGTCATTATAGACTGCTAATACCAGACACATAATAACGAGGTCTGGCATGAACTGTATGTGAAATTGTAGATAATGGATCTGGTGTGGGGGTTTTTTTGTGTTGAAAATGAGGAAAAACACATTCCACTGAACATAAACGAGAGGAGACGGCTGGTTTGGACAGAGCTGCATCTGCAAAATGCCTCTGAATCCTGTATGAATTTTTTATTTTATTTTTGTTTTTTTTTAAACGATGCTGGTCAGAAGCCATCTCCTTAATGAAGCGCATCTGGCTGGGAAGTCCAGCGGAGACACAGGAAACGCTCAAACTTTCAGCAGATGTGCCGGAGCCAGCTACAGATCAGGACTGAATGAAATGCAAGGGAAGACATTCCCTTCTTCCTCGTCCTCCCTTCATCTCTTTCTTTTTATCTCGGCAGGCCTCGAGTGAGCAAATGCGGAATTTATAGCACAATCTGCACAGTAGAGGACTTTGACCATTCCCTCAGAACAGGTGGTAGTGCTCAGATGGAGCCATTCTCTCGTTTACTTTTTTTTCGTTTTACATTTTTAAAGAGGATCCAAGTCTCTAAGTGGTCCAATCCGCATACGATCACCTGCAGCATGTGGCGTTAGTTGGGAATACTGCTGCACATGTGCTCTCTTATGGGTAGAACTTGCAGATCTGTCTGGACCTATTTTTACTTCTTTTGTCATGGAATAACTGAGACAAGTGGGGTTTTTCTACAAAACCATGTCGTTTATTTTCATGTCAGATGGTCATTTCTAGTAAAAAAAAAAAAAAAAAAAAAAAAAAACCCACAATGTAATGATATTCTACTGCTGCCTCGTGAAATATGTTGTTCCTTCAATGTAGGGGCTTTCTCGCAGACACAAGAGTCCAAGCTTGAAACTCCATTATGCTAAAGAGTGAGCTGCATGCGACCCACATACAAACCTTTACCAGCACCTCTTTTCCCTCTCTCTTCCACTCTCACTCTCTCTCTCCAATATACGCTCCTAATGTGTGATCGGATTAGCTTTCCTCTGCACAGAAATTGGCTTCTCCTGCGTTTAATAACCCGGACGACCACTTAAAGCTCCTTGCCCATCGATCTCAGGTGTGTTGAGGGACATCCAGGGCCCCTAACGAGATGGAAGGGCAATTTCAGCCCCAACGCTTAGGAAGTCTGCCACCCCCATACGCCAGAGACCGAGTCCAACTCGCAAGAGCATCTCTCACAAAGCTCATATTTACATCCTTAATCTACTGCCTCGGGCTGCAGACTCTGTGTGTGTGTGTGTGAGTGTGTGTGTGCGAGTGTGTGAGAGGGAGACAGAGATTCTGAGGGGGATTCATCTGTAATAAAACACGGAGTCCAAATATGTGAGAAAAGAGAAGAAAAAGAAAAAAAAAGAAAAAAAACGAAAAAAAAAACTTCTACCAACTTTCATTACTTCGTGTTATGTAAAAGATCCTAATATTACCTTCATAAAAATGAGAATGGATGTGAAAAAAAAGGGGGGGGGGGGAGAGAGAGAGAGAGAGAGAGCGCACATTTTTGTGTCTACCTGGAGCACCTCAAATACCTCAAAGACAGCATAATAAGATCTACAACTTCTCTACTCTCATTCATAAACCATGCTGTATCTGTTTATATTCATTTAACAGTTCTTCACAGAGAGGAACCCAATAGTAACAAAGCCTTGAGTCCTCAGCGGGTCTCTGTTTCTAGCTCATTAGCATAAAGCATAACACACAAACACCAAAGAACTAAAGTCGTGCGAAAGAAATCCATGTAACTGCACACATGCAAGCACACGTGCAAGTTGATCTATTAATCGTCAGTAGAGTGTTGAACTGATTTAGCAGTGTAAATACGGCAGATTTCTCAAACTCATACCAAATGAAAGGTGCTTTGAAGAACTTTCTCGATGAATTCAGTATTAGCAAATGAAGATTAAGGGGAAATGCCGCAGTCAGATACGTGTGAGCGACGATTTCTGCAATAAGCCCTCGCACGTGGTGCTGGGTTTGGAATTTGGTTTTATCCACATTTCACACAAATGAACTTTGAATGTCATTAAGATAAAACTTTCCACCTGGCTGAACAACACTAACGGGGCACTGCCTGAATCTGCCTTTTCAAACACCGGCTACTCTAATACATTACTGCGTGCTTCCAGTCATTTAAATTGGCCGAGTGTCCATTTTGTCCTTGTGGCCAGTTAGCTGCCAGAGGAAAGCGTCCCTGACTGGCTGCCAGCAGCGGCCCGTCACGCAGCGGAATACAGATCAGGTTCGGCCAGAGGACACGTGAGAAAAAAAGAAAGTGATGAGCAGCACGGAGGCCAGCGCACTAATTCCATTTCACTCCATCACTCGCTTCTTTCACTCTCTCTCCTTTATTTATGCAAATACAGTGACTAGATAAAATGGGCACAGTTTTATGGATTCGGCGAGATTAAGAACATGACCTTGCTATTCTGATGGAAAAATATCATGTTTTTTTTCTTTCTTTGGACCTGGTGAGTGCCTGGAAATAAAGAGAGTTGTACCGGGCCGCCTGAATGATTAAAATATGCAATAATGTCTTTGATGGAACATTTTTTTGTGCCAAGTGTCAGCGCTGTGTCCATATTGATGTCCCTGGAGATTAAGGCATGGGAGGTCTTCAAAGCAAAGTCCAACCTGCATTTGCATTCGCATCAAGAGGACAAAAGGTCCTCAAAAAAAAAAAAAAAAAGTGTCAGAGAAACTTTTAAAAGGCTGGGAATTTGCTGTTCATGCAGGGGAGGAATAAAGGAATGTCCAACAGAAATGAAGGATTTGGCATTAGCTGGACAGGGGAGTAAACAGCTTGTCTTAATTTAGCACAAGTGGTAGACTTTATCTCTGTGTGTAAACAGAGACCTGTGACCTACAGAAAGGAGCGTCTGTGCCGAGGGGCTCAGGGAGGCACTTAAAGCAGGCATGAGAAACTCCAATCTCCAGCAGCAGGCCGGGATGGTGGGACACAGCACAGAACAGGGAGGACAAGGGGTCTGGAGAGCATGGAACTGGAACAGAAAGGAGTGGAGTGAAAGAGGGATAAAAATAGGCATAGAGAGACAGACAGAGACAGCGAGAGAGCATGTGGGTGGGTTGGAGCGGGGCACGAAAAACACAAGACGGCAAGAGAGAGACTTAATGTTTCCAACCATGTATGGACCACTACTCGAAAAGGGATTCAGCAAGTCCAGCCAGAGAGACAACAAGAGAGAGTGGAGCATTTAGGGCAGAAGCATTACGTTTCCTTTCGCTGTCTAAATGCACTGCTCAAAGACAACAAACCTCTTCAAGCCTCATATTTCAAAACAACGGCTTCAAAGCACAATCTTATATGGAGACGCACATACAAGTGTAATATAATAGAGGCCGTCTTTTAGAGACAGAGTACAGCAAACCAGCCTGTTTTACTAAACAACTGCAAGCTCTTTGGCGGGCTTCAAACAGCAGTAAGGCTGAGAGCAGCAGAGGAACCGAGAGATATTGCAGGAATCAGATCTGTCTACTGGAACCACTGCTTACAAGATCTGAGACGGCGTTAACAAAACGTATATTAACGGAAGGACAGAGTGACGAACGGATACATCAGGGAGATGAACAGAGAAGAGTGTTAGAGAAAGCACATATATTTGAGTAATATGGGAAAAATAATTGATTATTAGGGGCATTGCAATTCTATCTTGAAAATTGCTGCATCGATATAGGCTTACACATCTTTTTAAATGATTGAAATATTTCAAAAGTTTTCCAAACGTTTCTGCTGAAGAATAAACACTGTATGCTATACTGTATACAACAATATTATGTACATAACGAATAGATAAAAGAAAATGTTTAAGGGTTTTGTGTCCCCCCCCCCACTGTCGAGTTTTTCATGATGGGTGAAAATTATAATATTCAATTCCAAAGGCATGTTGGAAAAAAAAAAAATAATAATGCAGGCTACAGAACTTAAAAATTGAGATGGGATACATAAAGACTGGTTTTAGAATCGCATTGTGGCACCCTGAGTAAAAATCGAATTGAAGCGTGAAGAGCTAAGAGACTCCCACCGCTATACGCAAGTGATCCGAGTAGTGGGAAAAACTCTCTCATAAATAAAGCCTGTCTCATCTGGGTTGACGCTTCCCAAATGGTGGGGACGGAGATTGCAGTTACACAGGGGAGGATAATTAACGCGACACTCAAGAACGCCACCCCAACATCCAGAGCGAACTAGCTGAGTGGAATATACTCCCTAAATATCTGCACTCCCTAAAGAAGTTCTAATCAGCTAAACAAACATCCCTGCACAGCTCCACTGCTCAGTGTAAATACCACAGAGCTATTCGTCCCCCAGACAGGGACCTCGCTGGATAAGCACCACGAAGATAAAAGTTGTAAATCTAGTCCCTGCTGTGAGTCATAATCAGCAATGTCACCACATTTTGAAGCAGGCGGTGTGGATCTGACTCATGAGTCACATCGCTGGAACTTGTCATTAAAAGGCTGTGTGATGTGAACAGAAAAGCTCCTATAAAGGGGCATATTTACTTCTCAAAGCAAAGAGAGACTTTTGGTTCCAAAATCTGTCATTAGGAAGAAATTTTAAGTAGCTTATTTATATCTTAGCAAATAACTTATCTATCCATCTGTCTAATTCACATTCACACCACTACACAGACACTGGAACACATTTTTGATCTCGTATTGCTTTTTAAACCTCGTAAGTCTTTTCTTCCACAGTGCACATGTTGTATTTACTCCCAAACAAAGGCCTAGTGTACAGAGGTCCTTCTGCTGCAGATCCGATGGAGGTCTGTTCTTTTACTCTTTATTTCCTGTTAACTGTCTTCTGTACTGCTCGTTTAAGTTACTTAAGATCCGAATTGAATTGCTCTACAGTGGCGTACAGAACACCCCTGATGCCCACGCAGTGCAGGGAGCGCCCGTCCTCATTGGTACCCCACACTGGAGCATGAGCTTATGAGATTCTTGTAAGATTTGTTCAGCATCTGTAAGTAGCTACTTGTAAAGTAACCGTCAATATTGGGAGCATAGGGTGTGGTTTTCCCAGCAGCATTTGCCAGTAAGACTTATTGAATGTGAAAAATGGTTCTCTGTTCATTCCCACAAAATGTCTTTTGTTAAATGTTTACATTGAGAAATGAATTCGACAGAACCAAGAAGAAGAAGAAAAAAAAGGAGGAGGAACCGATTTGAACTGATAAGGCTAGTTAACCATGTCCAGTGAGGTGAAGTGTGACAAAGAGGAAGCATATTTATTTGAGATCGTCTGTCTTTGCCTTGATGACCGGACATTGCAATGCAGGGTGGGAGAACTGGCCAATCTGTTCCACAGTGAGCTTTCATCTCAGATCAAACCAGAAAGCACGGTTCCACTTCAAAGAGGACGGTGCACAGACACAAAGAGGGGTCTGTAGCAGGAGGAAGACTTCAACAGGACAGAAACAGCCCCATGTCGAGGCAGCATCCAGGACCGTGTGTGTGCACGCGCGTGTGTTGGGGAAAGCTATAATATATAATTCCCAAAATATACCGAGCTAAGCTACCAGTTTCTCGACAAAAAGCTTTCGTTCACAAAAATATGGCTAGCTGCACAGAAGTAGCTTCACTATATTGGAGCTACATCCATAATTGAGGTCACCTCTTCTGCGAATTACAAATAATAATCTTAAGAAGCTGCTCGACAAGCTACCCCTCAGCTCTCTCCAATGTGACGCCACTACTACAACTAGTGGTGGAAAATGAATCTGAAAGTGTCAAATCAAACGAACGTCAGAATACTATTTATAGGAACCCTTTGCAGCCCAGCACTCTGAGACAGAACCAGTCCAAGCCTGATGGTGAGGGGAGGCATTGTGCCAAAGAGGGCCAGGCAGGTCGGAGAAAGTAAGCAACCACACTGTGACACCTTCCGGTCGTCGAAGTCCTGTTGCGATGTCATGAGGATGTAGAATCCCTGCGGTGATGTCATTGGGATCTAGAATTCCCACAGTGATGTCATCAGGTACCAGAAACCAAGCTGTGATGTCATCAGGAACCAATTTCTGCTGCTCTAATTTGAGCTCATCAAAAGTGTTGACTGTTGTCACGACACAATTAAACCCCCACTGGTTCTGTTGTGATTCAGCGTGCCAGGATCAACACGGAACAACAGGGAGGTAGCAATTTAAGAAGAGGGTAGGGGACTAATGCTAGCTGAAGACACACACCATCATATTCAACCATTTTTCTGCAGCGCACACACAGATTTTGATTTTTAGAAAGTAGTAACAAACTAGTAAAAACAATCAAATCAACACAAACAAACAAAGAGGTTATAATCTATAGTGTTTTAATCAGCTAAAATATGTGCCAGAATTATGTTTCCAAAGGAAGTTATTCCGGTTTCAAAGTCATTGTGGTAACAAACAAAAAGAAAAACAAGCATCATTACTCGTTAAAGCCAAGGACACTGTCAAATAAATTAGTCTTTGAGTTCTGAATAGGACACAGCCATATACTGGGGATTTGGCTGATGGAGCCAATGTACCAAAATAACAACATAAAAAATGGCAGGGAAAATTTTTCTCAAGATCAAAGACATGATTCCGGGGCCAAAACAGCACTCGCCTTAATTACTAAGCCATGTTTTTACACTAAACGAAAGATTTGGGCTATTCATAATGACCTAGGCACAGAGTCCAGACATATCCAGTCTGTGTAATGTAAGAAAATGGGTGGGATAGCGTAGCCAGAAAAAATAGCACTCAAGAGAGGCCAGATCAACATCAGTATCAGCAAATTCCAGCAGACTTTCCCATGTTTCTTCCCGTTGTGCTCTTTCTGCCCTCAAATCCTTACTCAAGCGGATAAAAATAACCCTTGGTCTCTGGACATTTTCATAAAAAATGCAATACACGCTCATTATTAAACTACAATTACCAAATAGCCTGCTTATAGTGTCAGAGAGCCACACACAGTGTTGGGAATGTAGGTATAAATGGTGTTTCTGTCTGTACACACATTTAACACATCCTGTGTAAAGAAGCAGAGCTTGGTGGATAGAGCTAGCTGGGTGATAGGTGAGACACAGCCTTCAGACACCTGGTCCTAAGCACCACTCCTGACTCTGTGACTTCGAACACCAGACACGGCCTAAGGCACCAACTTGATCTCGCAACAAAAAAAATGGAAAAGTTACAAGCTATCGAGGTTAAAACAAAGGGCAGGGTTAGCGGTTGTAACAATAAAAATCACTCCTGCTTGTTAGAATTTCTGCAAACTTTGCATGAGATCGGTTTGAAACGTGGTCACTATTACAAAATTGACCCCAAGCATGCTAAACATGTGTATGCTGGGGAGACGCTGGAGACATGTCCTTATTACTTTTTGAAATGCCCAATTTTGTCCCCACCATTTTTTGAAAGTGTGGTCCATTGAACATTTTATATAATAGCTCACCTCAAAAACCTGTCCAAACACTTTCTTAAAACCACTAAGATGGAAAAGTGTCGACGGCTATTCCTCGCCATTAAAATGACACGTGATGCTCTGGAGGCTCAGCAGTGAACTGACGGTAAGTAAGAACAGTTCTGTTGTGTGTTCGAGGATAATTAGGATGGTAGAATGGATGTATAGATCAAATGAGATGAAATTATCACACCTCTCAATACGTTTCAATAACGTTTATACAAAAGTCACTATAGGTTGGCTTTGGGTCAGGATCTCTTAAAGGCGCTACTACACCCTCTAGAGCAGCTGGTCCCACATACATCAGCCTATCCAAGTTAGCAAGGCTTCATCAAAACACGTCTATTACTTTACTATTAAAAGCAAAGTCACAAATGCATGAATCATGTAAATGTCACAATAGGATAATGACGTTAGCTTATGCCCAAGTAGCATATGCATGTTGTACTGTAACCATTGTGCTAGGGCTGATGTGCATCACAAAATCTGAATCATTCTTGAATTCAATGATTTTCTGCATAGCTGTGTTTTTCCTACCTAATGATGAATATGGACACTTACCTACACCACCCAACCATGTAGCATGTCAAGTGGGTGTCATCTAAGCTAACACTTTAAAATATACCATTTCCATTCATGTCTGAGAAGGCTAAAATGCTAATAAGTCATTATCTTGTTTTTTTTTGTCTATGAATTCTCAAACTAGACTTTAAGAGTAGTTATGTTACGACCCGATGTCTTCCCTGGCTACAGTGAAAGTTAGATGGGGAATAAAATGGGAATAAAAGTCATTCAAGAGGGTAATGAGAGGTTTGAGCAGACTGAGCCACAATTAGACCTACTCTAGCCCCCCGACCCCAGAGCCCAGTACAGAAACGAAGGAAAAAACAAGAAAAGAGGGCAGCAGAGATAAGAGGAGCTGAGTCCGTTAGAAGTGTCACAAACTCCAAAGTTTTGCCTACTAATCTGAATGTTTCATGCAAATATTATGTGGGTGTCTTTGTGACAGGGCCACAGGGACTGGCAGGGCAAGGACGTAGATCAGATCTTGCCTTCGCTTGCATTCATGGAGCGACACCCTCAGAAGAGGAAACGCTTTGTAGTCGGGGCTTTGAATTAGAAAGCCTGAAAGGCACTGCGTCGGCTGAATGCCGATGACTGGGTGACACTGCTAATGATCCGACATGCGTATACCGCCACGGAAGAAGAGCTCGAGAGGGCTCGACAGACCTGCAGCACTGTTTCAGCTCAATCACTGTGGGTTTGCAAGTGTAGTATAAAAGTTTGCAATTTTTTGAAGAAGTGCATTGATTTTAGCTTGTCAGGTCGAGGGGGGGTACGCGAAGCCTGCAGATGATCTAGTGGATTATGCATGACCTGCGATCACACTAAATCATTGCACTGCGACAAAACATTAAAAATGCGTGGAGAGTGAGCAGGAAGAGCTCTGATGCCATCCTGGCACAGCATGAAGTTCTCTCAGAGCAAGCAAGGGGATTTAACACTTTACTTACATAGGCTCTTTGATTCAGCTCAGACAGACATTTCCCACCAGTGCTGGGAGGCGTTTTATCCATCTGCGTGCTTCTCACTTCCATATTGGATCAGTTCTTTACCCATTTAACATCGTCAATGGCTACAACAATTAGCCATAATAAGATTTAGATTAAAACGTGTGACTTTTATAGTTTTATGACCAATAGCATAAATTAGGCAAGCCTGCAGCCAACACAAGCAACCCCAGTCCCTCCCGGTCTCCTCCTCGGTCTTTCTCTGTCTCCCTGGGTGTTCATTCATGCTGAGTTTCTAATGGAAGAGGTCTGGATGATTAAGAGATGCCATAACTAATAAACTCTGGCTCTAACTCACTCTTGCAAAGACCTCTGCAATGTCAGATCATGCTCCTTCGCGATAAGGCTGAGGCAGACAGAGAGCACCAGCAGGAGTGTGAGGTGTTTAAGCTTGTATTTATGAGACCCCATTGCCATTTAAGCTGTGAAAGACCCGTCAATAAAGGTGACCTGAGAGAGAAACTTTCAATCCTCCGCGTGCAGAGGAGCACAGCCGAATCAGAATAGTCCACCCTCAGCTATGCTTGCCGACTCGGAGATTCTATTCTTGACGTTATGATAGCTGAGCTCAGCCCTCGAGTGTAGAACTTAAGACAAGGATGAAGGCGAGACTGAGGGAGAAGAAAAACCAGAATCGATGAGGGAAGAGTTAGAAGCACACCAACAACAACTACAAAGGTTATTACCACTTCGAAAAATTATCTAAGAGAAGCTTTTGGATAGCTCAAACAATCTTGACCTTCTTGACCTTTAGAATTTTTCTCCTCTCTTCCAGATGGATCAATACCTACACTGTAATTGGGTGGAGTTCTCGGGTCCCTCCATGTCCTTTTACTGACTTCTTCCAGGCCTCGATCCAGGAGGGACAGAAGCAGGGAGAGAGACGTCCCGGCAGCGAGCCACAAAGCAAATTGATTAGCCGAATGGCGGCCTATCTACAGGTGTCCACGATTTTCCCTGCAGGCAATCTCCTAATGGTCCAGCAGCCTGTGTGTGACAAGCATGAAGCCCCCAGGCTCTCCCCCCTCTACTGATATTCCCCGTAGGGAAGTGGCCCCCTGCAGGTACTCTGATGACCAAATGCTGGGCTAACTACAAAACCACCCTGAGGGATCAAATCCACACCAGCAGGGACACTACGCCAATAATAGAACACTTTCAGGCTTTTAACCAGTTGTGGTTTGGTAGAGGTTTGGTTACTGGTCTAACTGGTTAGCATGGGTTTGGTTGATCTATTGGTGGTGATCCATTGGTGTGCTTCAGGTGTAGTAGGTAAAGACTGAAAAAGTTGGGTGATCAGCCGCTAGTGCAAGGTGGGAAGTCATGTATGTATGCCACGTAGAGAGGGATGAGTGTTGGAGGCAAACTAAAGAGAGCCTGGGGAACCATTAGTGTGGGAGCATAGAAGCCAGAGTATCTGAAGGAAGGGTGCCTCAGTGCTGCACACTCCTCTCCTAATGAGCACCGCTGATTCCCCCAAGGCCACTAGAGACCCGTAGAACTCCAAATACATGCCTGCTCCACACACACAAAGCTTTATGAACACCATTCAGCCCATTCCTACTAAACCAGAAAATTCTGAAAGCCAGCTGAAAATCAAGGTTTTATTGCTAAAAGAAATAATAATAATTTTGCTGGACTGCCGAGTGGGTTGGCCTAAAAGAGGCGTTTTTGTTCACGGACTTGCTGACTGAGTGACTTACTGAAACCCCACTGTTAAAACTCACGTATGTGAGTGGCTTGGGACATTTGTATGCTAGGTGGCTGTATACACCTAAAACATGGACCAGCAATCCATCAATAAACTCGAAGAAGAGATGCACGGCTTGGCTGTCAATTCTTACTCACAAGCAATCCTCTGACTAGACAATTGAGAAGGCAGATAGACCATTGAAAAAAGTAACAATGGTTGTTTTGCTATGATTGCTACAGTGATGTGAACGACTTCTCAAATGTCTGATTGTCGGACTGCGGTCCGGCAGAACTAAGTTTGTCTGGACTTGCTCCAGAAGACTTACAGCTGCAGAATTATGATGAATATCAGTTACAAACTGGAAGAAATTATTCAGAAGTAAAGGAAGTTGTGTGATTTAAGAACACCAATCCCCAGGACCATTAACTAGGGGGAATGAGGGCTTTTTGGAACTGTAATCAGGCCTGGGTTTACTCTCATTAAGATTCAGTGCCAGACAACAATATTGTAAAGCATTAAAAGTTTTCTCTTTCTCTTTCCAAGACTAGACTTGTGTGTGAGGCAAGTCAAAGCGGGCCTCGATTCCACATAATTACAAGCAAATTACATTCATTACTGCAATTTACATCTCATCTCCAATTCGATTATTAGTTGCTTGACCTCATCTGCATGTTTTTTAATAATCAGCCGTGTGTGGAGAGAGAGGAGGAAGAACAATCACTGGGTATCCGGGCCCTGATGAGTTTGAATAGCTGTGATTGTGCACTGGGGCGAGCGAGTTCGAGGGGCGTAGCTGGTGCAATCGCAGCGCTGATTCCAGATATTGCCGCTGGTAATGTGCTCATCTGTCCTCCTGGGGTCGGATTCATAAACCCATCACAAACAACCCAGACGTTTTAATCATGCACAGACACAGACACACACAGACACAGACACAATCACACACAGACACACACAACCTATTAGTTGAGAGATAGAGGATAGAGAGAAAGGAAGACCGAGGCGGGTGGCCGTAATTAAATTGGCAATTGCGGGAAAGCTCTGTAAATTAGTAACACACCCAAGATTTGGAGCCAGAGCTCTCGCACCTGGGCTTTTGGATGGAAAGTGTGTGCGCAAGTGTGAGATCACTGCTGTCAATTCAGATTAGGGTGGAATGGAGTAAGAAGGATGAGCAATGACCACCGGTGGTTGAGAGTAGAGCGTCACGGTTTTTACTTCCTACTTTGCGCACTATGAAGTCAACGCCAGGATCACAATCAATAGTTCACATCATATCAAATTATTTCATATTTTTATCAGACCAGCTAAAGCAAATTGGCAGAGTTTATTTGAACAGAACCTGGTATAACACCAGGTTTAAAGGAGCCTTCCAGCATAAAACTAGCAATTGTATTCTGTAGCACAGCATCTCTGAGTCTCAGCGTTCTGACAGAATTTACTATTTTGTATGGTTGTTGTGTTTTTGCCAATCAGCACCCAACAATATCCCAGTATGCACCATTTGGTGATCAACCAATCCTGCTAGCCATGCCTCATTGCATTGTGGGATTGAGCTGCCATAACTTTAGCAAGAGCTATTAGTTTACAAGTGTTTACATGGAGCAGACATTATGGATTCTGTGTTTTGGTTTGGTTGTGACAGATAATGCTACATGACGTGCTAAAGGAAAGCTCAAAAGAAAAAGGAAAAAAAGTAAAGTAAAATTAAAGTACGTTAAAGTACATAAAACTGTAAAACTACATTGCACTGTCTATTATTAACCACAATTACCAAAGAAAATGTAGCTCAATCTTTAGTAGCAAGTAACTCATGAGATAAGGTTATCTAGATACCTTGCTTTAATGCCTCGTAACTGTTTTGGTGTTTTTTTTTAGTTGTTGTTTTTTAATGGCAGCTCACTGCAGATGACATCCCATTCCCAAGCCCTTTGGGGTAATAAATCAGTACTTCTAGTGCAAAACTTACTGACATCAGTATTCAAACTGGGAAATCTTACTCCGAGACTACTGCAAGGAGGTGAGTAGGCAGGTTTCAACACATGTATCGATGATGGGTTTTTATTTATTTATATTTGACCACATCAAGCCAAAGCAAAGCCAAAACACTCATTGAAAGCCTTGATCGTGTCCTGACAGTAAACTGACAAGGCGCCTGCAAATCTAACCAAAGGTAAAACACGTTATAGTCATTATGATCAAACTTTATTTGATACTAGATTGGGTGAACGCTGTGAGATCAGATGATTCGACCAAACCACTCCTCATTGAACATTCATCTATACAAGGCTATTCAGAGCTTTTCAGAAAGGTATTCGAGAACATTTCTGCTATTTATTTGCTTGGTGGTGAGAACAGGAGCAGACACACACACACACACGAAACACACACACGAAACACACACACACACACACACACACACACACACACACACACACGAAACACACACACACACACACACACACACACACACACACACACACACACACACACACACACACACACACACACACAC
>JAOUQW010000042.1:7659481-7674634 GCA_028565825.1 Olivaichthys viedmensis | reverse complement strand
AGGGCCTTGCTCAAGGGCCCAACAGTGGCAGCTTGGCAGAGCTGAGGTTTGAACCCTCAACCTTCTGATCAGTAGCCTAGTGCCCTAACCACTGAGCCAACACTGCCCCTAAGGTCCTTATACAAGCATTTTACTACACAGTGTTAGGTTGCACACATGTTCTAGCAGGACAAATATCTGAGTCCCACCTTAATCCATCTAATTCAGTCTTGGTGAAGTTTGTGCTGCTCCACAAGCCCGGCTGCTGTGGATTTTCCAGGTTGTCACGGGCAATCAATTTGATGGGCTCCTAATCAATTAAGCTCTACGGGAGCTGTAGCCCACTCGTAATAGAGGGCCATCAAAGAACATATGGCGTACCCTCAACGGCTAATAGTGTAACGGCAGTTGTTCTACCACAGCAACAACTTAGTAGTGGGTCATAATTCTATTGGCCAAAGGGCTCTCCTCCGCCAATAAAACCACTCTGCCAAATGACTCATGCATTCTCCTTTTTCCTCTCTCATTCGCGTTCCATCCACTCAACATGCATTACGGCAATTACCAATAACAGCACAAATCAGAGACGGACAGGTACTACCACTCTCCAGCAATATGAAGGTAACGGAGGGCATAGCCTGTTCTGCTGTACTGTAGCAGAGGATTGGGTCAGAGGTAAGGCTGATGAAAATTTCATAAATGAGTATATGGGTATGAGAGTGTAGCTTATGTATATATGTATGTACAGTAAGTCATCTTTATCTATAGCACTGACCCTACGAAGTTCTACAAACAAACAAAAAAAAACACACCAAGTATGATTACGTCTGATAAAATCAAAAGAATAAAAATGCCACCTCTTAAAGGTAGTGATTAAATCACAGTGTGAGATCAAAGAAAAGACAACAACCTCAGGGACCTTATATTCGTATAGGAGCCCAACAATTCAAAAATATATTCAGGGACCTAACCTTGTAAAGCCTGGTAGATCAGCACTAATAGCTTAAAGTCAATTCAAAACTTCACTGGTAACCAGATGAGGGAAGGCAAGCATTGAGGTAAACCACTCCACTATATTTAGTCTGTGTAAAAAGACAAGTTGCTGGATTCTAGACTAGGTGAAGCCACAGCAGGGCTTTTTGACTGAGGCAAATAAATAATGCATTTCAATAGGCCAAGCGTGATGACACGAAACCCTGAGAAATCTTTTCTGTGTCCTAAAAGGACAAGGCACATCTAATTTTGGCAACATTTCCCAAATGGGAAGAAAAAAAACAGGGTTGAACAAGTTTCTTGGTACGCATTGAAAGGTTCAACTGAGATTGTAAAAAAAAAAGAAAAAAGGGAGAAAAAAGCCTAGATTTCTAGAATAAGGCTGAACATTAGATGCCACCAGACCAAGAGCTACCTGCAAATCCCTTGAAATACTGTTAGGACTGAACAGTTCTGTTTTGTCATTATGTAACTTACAGTTTCTGGACATCCATTCCTTAATGGCTACAAAACAACCAGTAAGACTGGCTAATCTGCTTACCTGCTGCTGTGCATCATCCATATAGAATTTTTTTTTAAAGCTGAATTGAAAAGAAGAATCTGGTGGAAGCTTATAGACTGAAAATAAAAAAGGGCAAAGAAAGGACCATTGGGGCACCCATAGGTAAAAGAACATTTCTCAGTTTAAGACATCTAATAACCATTAGACACTGAACATTTTCTATTGGATAAATAAGATGAAAAAAACGATAACGCAAAGTCCCTGACATACCTACCCACTGACTAAGCCTGTAAATCAAAAAAGCATAATCTACAATGTCATAGGCTGCATCGAGACTTCCTGCATAGCTTAAACTATAATTGAATCCGCTCATAAGGGCCGTGTCACTGCTAAGGTTTAGGCAAAAGCCTGATTGAAACTTGATTGCCTCCAAAATGTGTAAAGTTGACTCAAGACCACTTTCATCTATTTTTATTTGAGATAAAAGGCAATTTGGAGTGGGTCTAAAAATTATTACAATTGACTGGGTTAAGACCAGGTATCTCAGTAAGAGGCTGATCTCTAGCTAGCTTAAAATAGTCAGGAACATTTCCTAAAGTTACAGATGCATTCACAATTGCTGATAAATGGGGGCCCCTCTCTCGCTCTTTCTTTCTCGCTCACTCAGCTCATATTTATTCTGCCCAGTATTTGTCATCATTTATTCTGCAAGGGCATCCAAGACATCCAGGGATGAATCACATTTCATCTTCCTCAGCTTTGAAAAGTTGCGAAACCAGCATAGCCCACTGCCTCCTTCTTCATTTCAGCCTCCAAGACTGTCCTATTCATCCCTTAATCCATCCATTCTCATGTCCATCTCTCCCTCACGCATCCAACGTTCCTTGCATTCTGTTTCGAAACCTGAAATCCGTCTTCATTTGTCAAAGTGTAGCTGTTGAAAGAGCCCGCCACCAAAATGAGGTCCTCTATCTGACAAAACCTTTTTGTTTCCACGTTTTACTGTTATATAATTGCCTTAAAGTGATATTTCTTCCTACACCATTGACGTCAGTAACTAGAGCAAACACCAGACAAAGATCTAGATGATTTCTTTGACCAGACCTGCACTGTTTTAATTCAACCATTGCTGCTGGGACTGCATTCTGGAGGTCGTCACATCAAAATGCATTGATAAGTACTGAAAGTGTCAATAATTTTTGACAAATCAGCTATATTTTTGTCTGGTGCTCTAGGTACTGATGTGGGTTTAGAGCGAACTATAACTTTAAGCTTAAAAGTAAAATGTGAAAAAAGTATGCAGGAAGTTTTGAGGTCATGCAAAAGACTCGACAGTGAACGTCTTCAGTGTGAAGCTAAGCCCCGTTTGGTCATGCTTTAGTGAACACTTCTCATCACACTTCAGCCTTTAAATATTTCATCATTTTATCCATCTATTATTTCCATAGCAGGGCCTTCCTCGTGCACGAGCACTGAGTGCTTAGCGCTGTTACACTTCTCGTTAAGACCATCAAATATTCAGCCAATAGGCCAAATGCTTTTCCCCGTTTCCGAGGTTTTTGCATATTCAAAAGGAGCGTCGCAAGGGTACTGCTCACTTCAAGAGTCAGCCCTTTTGGGAGTGAGTAAACCATGAAGCCCTGCCTAATCACCCAGGGATCCGAAGACGTTTCGAATTCAAAAACACAGCCTAGCTGCCCTAAAATAGGACTGGTTAGGGACCAGTAGAATCGTCATTCATAATCCAAATAACTTCTTCATTGAAGACGGAACAAAAGCAGAGTCCTACAAAACGCAACGACCTATTTGCCATGAACGTTATGTCATCATTCCTTTCTTCTTACGCATTACTCACCAGGTTATAAATATGGCGAGGCAGATTCTTTTTTCCCCCTCTATAAAGCACGAAAAGAGAAGGGGTTAGGTAGGGAGGCGGGAAACGTGATGTGAAAATACACAGTGCAAGCAAAGTTTAAACAGATTAGGGGCTCATCCTTTGAAATCCACTTGGCCGAGGGGTTTTTCTTTGCCTTCGTTTCCAGACTTTGAAGTTTCTCATGAGCTGCAGGAGCAAAGGAAAAAAAATTAAACACAGTTTCACAGCCGTGTATTGCTGCGACCTACGCACTGCTGACAAAGTGGGAAAAACTCCAATAAGCCTTCCCCTCTCGGCATTAAGGCAATAAACCTTTGGTCATCTTTATAACCATAGCTCTGTTCAAAGCAGAAATAAAACACAGCTTTGGGTTTGAGGTTTTGCTGGTGCATGAGAAACTACGGGGAACAAACAGGGGGGTATCAATTATTGGGGTGTGGGAGTAGCAGAGCGTGAAATATGATAGGGATCTGCTGCTAAAAAACTGAGGTACAGAGCCAATCTCAAGTGCGAGCAACATTTACACCCTTTTCCTTGAGCGCAGGCTTTCATAAATGTCTTATCCACTCAACAAGTTATCTTAAATCATCTTAACTGTAAAGATTCCCCCAATTAAGTTGGACTATTTGAAATCTGCACTGTTTCAGACAACAGGCTTGGTCAGTCTGAATAAATTCACGCCGATTGCAGATTGAATATATACCCTAAACTTGGCAATTTGTTTAACATTTCCATTTCCAATTGGTGCTGCATGTAATTCAGATTAAAAGTATGTGCTTGCGGGGAGTCGTATTTACCGTCAACGCTAGCAGTCCTGTCAGAGAGTAACAAGTAGCTAACATCAGTTTTTAATCACCTTGCTTGTGCTTCAGCAACTCCAAATGTACTTATTGAACAGAAGGAGAGATGTGTCCTGCATTATTCTGGTTTAAAATATTAATAGAATGCCCATCCCAACACCCATCCAACCTTACAAATATCAACTTGTCAACTTTGTTTCCTCGCAGGACCAAATAGAGAAGTTTACCTGGCAACTATTATTTTATTCCACATACACTAGTGTTCAAAGGTTTGGAGTCGCTGCTCAAAAGTTCAGAATCAATGTTTTCAGTAATATAAACTCCATATTGTTTCAGATCCGTCTATAAAATGATTGTAATATGATTCTAGTGTTTATTCACTTTAGGTTTCAAATCATTTGTAGAAAACTGTAAAACATCATGTGTCCAGAATCATGACCCCAAAATGACTATGAAAGTTTTATTGCATCAAGAGTGATGTTAATCTAAACATTAATACCCAGAATGCCTCTTTTTTTGGAAAGCGGTGCTCAAATCTTGAAGTGGAAACTTAAATAATATACTGGAATTATCTATGTAATCATTTCTCCTTTATCATTACATTTTTATCATTTCACTTTTTAAATAACTTTTCCCAAAATACTTTAAATACCAAACTAAACCTCTAAAAAGAGCTTTAGGTGTGTGGTTTATATATTAGATATATTGCATCTACTACATTGTAGAAGAGTTTAGTGGATTAAATAATGACTGTTCAGAATCTTCCAAACTTTTTAACTCTAGTGTATTAAGCGGATTTATCCACCCCTTTTGATTGAATAGACATTTTATGTGGATTGACCAACAGTTCACTCTATTCTGATTCAGGTGCATCCATGAAGTTGCTTCATCTGAATTGTAGGCTGCATGTAAAGGTAAGCTTGGTAAGCTTGTTCTAACAAGGACTTGGCCTTGGCGAACTAATGCATTGTTTATGATGCTCCCTATTGATTTTCTTTGTGCCTCAATTTATATGGCTGTCTAAATATAACTATTCAAAAGTACATTCAGGTGTGACTCTTGTAAAGTGGCCTTTTGGAAATGAATCAATCAAATTAGCCTGCCTGCCACAACCAACAACACGATGCAGACCTCGCCTGTGGCACTGTTATTAGTCAGAAGTGGACACGAGGAGCACTAAGAGGACGAGGAAGGCATGATTGCTTCCTCTGTCCATTAAGCAGGCACAGATCGCGGGCTTGCTGGCTCCTGGTCACCTCCATATCACGCCACTGGCTAAAACGTGCAGTTATACTGCCTGTAAAATTTGTAAGCCAAAAAAAAGTGGGCAGTGTGTGAGCAGCTGTGACCTGAATTTGGCCAGGACAAAGGCACAAGTCTGAAGACAGGACTTAAGACATGGATAAAGACATGTTACGATAACTGATGAGATACTAAAAATATGTTTAACACGCCACAAAAATGACCACTGATTCTGATTTTGTACAATGTTGTACAGTCCCGGCTGTGACTTGTGCCTAATAAATACAGTGCAATGATACAATGAAGTGCATCTGGACACCACAAAGTAATTTTAAAATGCTGTGTGTAATGTTTAAAGGTGTTTCTAGAGCTACAATAATCATATCACTAAGATATCTTAGAAAACTTGTGATCCATTGTGTTGCAATGGTTAGTTTCTTTATTTCAGGCCTTTATTCACATTACACCAGCTGGGAACTTAACTCCGCTCCCAGCCTAAACAGATCCGCTCAGCTCTGCCTCTTCTCATTAAAAGGCAACAGAGGTGGCAGGGTTAGTAGGTGACAATGTTTTTTTTGAAATTGCAATTCACTTTACAGTCAGCAGAGGGCTCTACAATTTTTAAAACCTTTAAGTATTCATCAAGTTAACTGTTCATTCATCTAGTATGACATTCATCATGACAGTACTTACAAACTCTATGGTCAAGAGATGTGATTTAACACATAAGACCCAAATGTGACTCAGTATGTTTCTCAACGACTCATCAAAACATTCCAGCAGACAAAGGCAAGTGATAAAAGTGACTCAGTGTCCCATCAGGCCTTGACTGAAATCTTTTCTGGAGGTCATACATGCAGGCCAGAGATTGAGACGGGTCAGAGACTCCTCAGCAGAAAAACTGAGCAGACGGGCCCTGCTCAATCGCATCAAAAGCAGGGCTCTAGGGCAGAACCCCTATTCCTCCCTACCACCCCGGATACAGCAGAGTGAGACAGGGAGAGACAGACATTTAGAGAGTGAGGGTGTAAGAGTCTACAGGAGAAATCATGGCTTAAACAGAGCACTGGTTTAAACAGATAAAAAGCAACAGATTGAAAAGAGATAGAGGATGTGAAACTGCCGCTCAACTTTCATGACGCATTTCACAACAACTTCAGTAATTACAGAAAGCCTGAGTTACGATAAAAAGCAAACTGCTTTAGAGCAACAAGGCACTAAGTGGTCAGTCCATCGACTTTTCTTTTTAAGAGATGAACGACAATGAGAAAAAGAACAGAATGGGATAACAAAAAAACAAAATAAGAGACAAGAGTCTCCATCAGCTGTAATTCTCAAGGTCCTGACACACCAAGCCCAATTGTCGTACATCAGATGCTGTCGGGCATCGGTGGATCATCGTAGCCCTTAGTTTTTGTGGCCCTAGCTGGCACTAGTCGGACATTGTAAACTCCAGTCAGCACAGATTAAGACATTTGAATCTGCATTGGAGGCTGTCAAGAGAGAGTATTCTCTGATAAGGTGTTCATCTGAGAGGATCAGTACAGGAGAAGAGAAACTGAAGCGAACAATGCAAGTAAACACAGAACATACATGCATACTGGCTGTCAGTTGTAGTCTGTGTGGTGTGTTTAGGTAAAACTTTTCATGAGGCAACGGGAGGCAACCATCAGTCAACCTTGGTTGGCACAAGTTCTTCAACATCGGCTTGGTGCGTCACAGCCCTAAAGTTTTTTTTGTTTGTTTTTTTTGCTCCACCCCCCTCACCCCTCCAAGTCCACGGTCAATGACCCATAAGCAGGTCACTCACGCAAACACCCAAAGCTGGCGGCAGGACTGTCTGTCTTGTCTGATAGAGCCTCGAGGGAATGCCCCGTCATTACCCTTCGTCCGCAGTCAGAGAAGCCATCGTCCACCAAGAGGGACACAAACGGGATGGGGGGGGGGGAGTACAAAATGCTTTATATGCAGTTAATAGAAATTTCCACTGAATGAACATCCCATTTAAAATGGCCTGTGTCTGTTCTACCGGTTCTTTTTTCTATTTGGCAGGAATAATTCGTATAAATGTAATCTCTGTTGTCATTCCCAGATGTTCTTTCCATCCGTGCTAAGTGTTTTGTGGCCAAGACTATCAATGGATTGAGCACTAGTCCAGCAGAGACAGACAGAGAGAAGAGAAAGACAGGCCGAGACCGACAAGGGAGAAAGGGAAACAAAAGTGCACATTTGGAAGGGGGGCTAAGGCCTGCTAGGGTGCCAACGCTGGCCTCTGATGGGGATTTCCAGCATCCCGACAGTGTAGCAGAACAATTAACACACTCCCCACGACTCAGCACAGACATAAATCACACACAGCACTAAAGCAGACTCTGGAGAATGTGTGTCTGTGTGAAGTTTGGTTTTATGGGTCGGTGTGGGAGAAGAGCCATGGCCAAAATAGGAGTGCTGTGCAATGTGTGTGTGTGAGACACAGAGAGAGACAGAGATTGTGTGTGACAGAGTGACTTGTGAATTGTGAATTTCGAAACACAAAAGTCCTGTGTGCTGGCTTTAGGTAAAAACGCTCCAGGTGAGTGAAAGAAGAGAGTGGTGGGAGAAGAGAAGAAACAGTTGTATTTGAGACTAATCAAAAAAAGGCTGAAATGTTTGTCCCCTTGTTTGGCAGAGTGGTAGACGGGTAAATACACTTGTCCTGGTGGCAATAAAGCAGTGTGTCCTCCAGTGCATGTGGGTATCTGTATGTGTGTGTAAGAAACAGTGAGTGAGCAAGCCAGACAAAAACAACCTAATGTTGCCCTGGACAACTTCTTCAGGACTCACAAAGGATGAAAGATTTCACCTATTGAGTGTTCATCTAATCTCGCTGGTCTTTAGAGTTACTCTTAGACCTGGTTTAAAACAGAAGCCTTTAGATAAATTACACCCTTAACCATGTTCTCATTGAACAGTAAGTGCTTATCAGTGATGTAGTACTCAACTCCTGGACTTGGACTTAAATCTGACTTACGTTACTTGTAACGTGACTTAGACTTGCATATCAATGAATTGAGACTTGACTTGGACTTGAGGTTATGACACACATTTTGACTTGGTTTTGAAAAATAAGACAGTTTCGAGTGAAACAGACTCTTTTCAACATGTTTTTCGGTCGATGGTAGCAGTGGGTTTAAGTGTGAGGTGAATTATGGTTCATATATTTTTCTCCATCTGCACATGCACGGTGACGTAGTCAAAAATAAGTAGACGCCTCTTAGCAAGAAATGTCATTGGATTCTGATGAAAGATTATGGAAAAATTTGATTTTTTTTGTTTATTAAATGATTGATGAACTCTGCACAATATGACCAAGCACAAGTACTATCAATGTAAAAAATCAAAAAAAAGTTTTGCATGGTCTGACAAAAAATATATGACATAAAAAATAAAAATGAAACATTAAATAACATACTTCTGCAATTCCAGAGTCTCCCTCCACTGGAACCCTATTCGGTGCCTGACTTGGACTCTTGTGTACTAGCTTAGGGACTTTAGACTTGACTTGGATGTGGGGGTGAGAAAATAACATGTCGAACAAGGACTTGAGAGCTGCTGACTTGAGACTCAAAGTGACTCGACTACAATAGTGTTTTTCTGCAATAGACATGAAAATGATTATTATTCTGCATGTCACTTTTTAGTCCACTACCACATCACACCAGCAGCCAATGATGTAAACATCTCTGCATTCGGATCACAGCCATTAGACGTGGATCAATTCTCCATCTGCCTGGTTCCTGAGGAGTTCAATAGCTGCATCTTTTGTGTAGGTTCACTGATGATGGAGAAAGCCATCACCAATGATGCTTGCTACACCCACGCCGCCATAACTACCATCATCTCTAAGGCTGTGACACACTCCTAACTGCACTATAGACTGTCCTTTTCCGCTTCCCCGGCTGGCTGATTGACTTTTTCATTTGAGCTGCTACTGTTCGGCTGTCACTGTCCTGTCTGTCTGCTCCAATGGGTAGCTCAAGTCTGACAGCACCCTGCTTCAACCGAGGACTCCAAACACCATGACACAAACAACACCTTGCATCTTTTTCCAGGGCAGATCCTGGCCAGACATGACAATGGGATGGTGGCTGTGGAGACACTGACAAGCCAAAGCTGTGAGATGTCTGCTCAAATTGGGAATGAGAGCCGTCTTTAAGAGAATATGAAAAAAGCTTTATTGTCACGTCCATTCTGTTTTAGGTGCATTCATGCGGTTTGGACCATAAAAATCCTTTTACTCTGTACATAACCCAAAACTGCTCTTGTTGCTTGTAACTCTTCCATTTGGTTTGAGGCTCGTTAATTGTTTGATACAAAAAGCCCTGTAAAGTTTAGTCGTTTAAATAGCACTGTCTGTCAAGCCGATTACTGCCGAGAGCTCTTACACATGCAGCTTGTGCCCTCTAGTGCACAGCCAGTCTCTCTCGCTCTTTCCTTCGCCGTGTTAAAAAATAGGGATCAAGTACGGGGTGTTGGGCCGGAGGGTTAGCAGGTAAACAAGAGGAAATAATATGCAGCAACGAGAGCAGGCTGGGGTGAGAGTCCACACTGCACCGTCGCACCAGCAGGATATGCACGCTCAAATCTGATTAATGCAGGAGTGGAGAGAGGCCCGAACAAAGCTAAACAAGCATTTTTCATTCTTTAATTATCTGAATCTGTGACATGGGGAGAGAGGAGAGGAGGGCGACTCGGAACAACGGGGGATTCACACAGCGAGTGTGAGACCACTGTAATAACCTCAATTATTCAGAATTAGGCCTGTATTGATTTACTGCTGGATCGGCTTACTTACTGCGTCTCAGATCTTAGACGCTGAGGTGGGAGGGAGAAGGGGACGCTCGGCACTCCTGTCCCAGGAAAAGTGAGATTTTCTGGGGAAAGACAAGGCGAAGGAGGAGGATGGGAGGCTGGACAGAAAGCGATGGATCCCGGATAAAAACAGGTAATTAAAGATCCTCCTCATCAAGCCTGTGATGGATGAAGCGATCAAGGTTTGCAGTCCAAACCTGCCTCTTTTTCTAACGTACACAGCTTCGCTCTCACACCCACAATGACCTTCAGAGACTGTTTTGAGAAGTCAGTATAACACAAGGGGGAAAGGCTACAGGGTTCCCACGATGACCCCATGAACCGTCCCACAGCATGAAGCAATAGTTATGTTTTTCTCAGTCAGAGGTTGCCATGTCAGCCATGAATGCAAGATTAATTGTATGAGAACATGGATTATTAATGTTCAAGTTGTCAGAGGACGGGCAGGGGGTTGTTCTGTGTACATGCCACCCATCAGGCCCTCTCATCTGATTAAATGGTAAAATAACAACCAGAAATGACCTCAGCATTTACAACTGCCCTCTCTCAGTTCTCCTCCCTGAGAATCAAAACGTTCAAAATGGCTGAGCAAGATTCTTTTTTCTTTTTTGTTGAACAAAAGCCAGAAGTAACGTACTGTTAAGCAATTTGGAGTCAGAGGAGAAATCAGGAGGCATGACAAAAATTAGGTGACGATGAAAAAGAAGATGAAGAAGACAACAAAGACGAGACGAAGACAATGTCGACAAAGACAACAAATGCTACAAAGATGAAGAAGAAAAAAGACGAGGATCAAGAAGAATAAGAAATCAATGAAGTAGACTGCGAAGAAGATGACTACAACAATGATGAAGAGGAATATGATGATGAAGAAAAACACAATGATGAAAAGAAAGAAGACAATAAAGACGATAATGACAAAGATGATGATGAAGAGGAATGTAACAGACAATAAATGACAAAGGAGACAGAAGACAACGATGATGATAATGAAGAAAAATGCAAGGATGACAACAAGGAAGAACAAAATTAAAAACACGACAAAGACAACAATGATGACAAAAAAAGAAGAAGAAAACAACAATAATAAAAATGCTGGAAGTTGGGAAGTAATGGCAGACCCGAAATATCCAGACAGCTATTATTTTAATTATAGATCAGAACCACAGCTGCACTAAAACTGGTCTATCGGTCAAAAATTCCATATTGCAATTATATTGCTACACGTTGCAATGGCGATATGATTTGCGGCATATCCAAAAAAACTGGTGAACCTGTGATGTGTCACGGTTAAACACAGCTGGTCTGCATTAATATGAACAGAATTAGTTGGGTTTTTAGAGCCAACCAATGCCACGATGACATGATTTATCAAAACGCTCAAAGAAAAGGCATCTGGAACCTCCGAGATGGTCAGAGTGCTTACAAGACACAATAAAAATTGTGGATTGTTAGAGTGCTTATTTGCTTCTTACATGCTTCTTCCACATCAGTGTTCTATATCAGTAAGGCCAGTGTTGTAATTTACAATTAAAAATGACACATTGTGCAGCTCAGGTATAAACAGCAAAACTCCTTTTACTGACCAACATACAAACTGCACTTTAAACACAACATCAGCGCTCAAACTCCCTTCAACCTGAATTAACTTCAATTTGTAACACGGCTTTGCAGTTTTAAAAGCGAGATCTCTCAAATCTAGCTGTGAACCTCAGGATGTCTTGACCTTGAGCAGGGAATCAAGAGGAGCTGCTAGACCCGTGGTGAGAAGAGCAAGACAGAAAGAGAGAGAGAGAGAGAGAGAGAGAGAGAGAGAACAAGAGAGGGCGAGAGAGATGGCCTGGCAGCGCTTGGCATGGTGCAGCTGTCTAGCTGCCTCCACAACGCCTCCTAATCAGCGCTAATTGGCACTCGCGATGACGGGCTTAGTCACCGCTGAGCGCAAGGGGAAAGAAGCACACAGGAAGCCAGGGTTCAGCCACTCTACCTCACGAGTGTGTGAGGGCGGACAGAAGTATGCTTGTACTCTATTGTGTGAAACGGCTTCTGCCAAACTTTAGCTTTATGTGTCTTGGAAAAGGCGTGTTGTGTGCTTAAGCATCTCCTTGGCTGAAAGTACAGTGCATTATGTTCCAGCACCTTTTTGGCAACTCCATAAGAGAACAATCTAAAAATAGAGAACTTAACACAATAAACCTGTTAAGTGTTGTTCCTTTTTACCTGTGAAGAATCAAATCGGTCAATAAGGTCATTGAGACCCATTTCATTAAGACTAAGAGATTTATTGGCGCTTACAGGCAAGATCCTTGAGATGACATTCTCAATGATATATGACTGAGAATAACTTTCTTGTTGTTGTTTTAGCCAAGGGCTCTTAGGATAAATATCCCGATCCTCATCTGTTTGTCCCTTCCCCTCACAGTTCTCCAAAATCAGTACTTATCTGGAAAACTTTGCTAAGGTAATGGCTAATAAAATTTGCACTACCGACCTTCCTTGTGTTTCTGAAGGCTAGAGAATAAAGCTTCTTTAGACAGTATTGGTATAAAATAAAATAAAAAGGGCTGCTACTTAAAGAGGTGTTCAAATCTGATTCTGATTCTGAAATCCCACCTCAAGCTGCAGCAGACGCCGTCTCACCTTTTTCTCACACAGAAGAAAGTGTCAGTCTTCTTGCACAACATTATTTTCCCACCTTCAGACTGACGGACAATACATCGGGTGCGAAAGAGTGCTTGAATTAACAAATATAGCATCAATACTTGACAGCCTTGTAGCTTTGTAGGTATTATGACCAAATCCCTTCATTAATAGAAACTACAGAACAACTATGAAGCCAATACAGTAATGTGACCATGTGGCCATTCATTTTTCACCAAACAACAAATCAGATATTCTTCAAATGCAACCTTGTCCCATACATAAGCGGTGCCACCCCTTAATGTGCTCTTGCCTACCGCATGTTTAAAAAACCTTGACATGTTACTGTACACTGTCAGATGCAGTATATACACTCAGGAGGTCAGAACCAATGGAGACAGAGGGCCCCGAGCTGTTGATACAGCAAGATTGGCAGGCGGAGAGGTCTGTGCCAGGAACAGCAGGGTTCACAGCATGAAAGTGAGACGTGGACACTGCTGACTCAAGCAGCTGCAGACCCTTATATACACAGCACAGTGCCCCTACTTCAACCGAGAGCCAAAATGTCAGCTGAACAGCAGGTGGATGCAGATCTGCCTGTGTGTGCTGAAAGCGAGGGGTTCCACACAGCGCACACAGAAGCCTCCTTCATATGGCACGCAAGCCGCACATTTAAGAAAACATAATCAGAGGATTTCAGCAGCCTTAAAACGCTGACTTGTCTTCCAAATGCAAAACACTTGTTAGGGCTGATTTATACGTCTGCGTATCTGCAGATCTTCAAATATGCGCAGGCTTTGTGCATAGACGTTTGCATAGGTGTCTGCCAACATACTTGCATGTGACATGAACGTGTGTGAGCTAGTGAGCAGTGTTGCATGTACCAGACCAACGTACAGAAAACAGAAAACGTACGGAAAGAAGAAAGTTTCACGTTTTACTATAGAAGAGAGAATAGAAGCAAAGTACTGGATGTGATAAAGAAGAGTGAAGTTGCCTACACTGTACTTTTATAATTTGGGGCAATATTATGCTAAAATTTGTCTTGAATTCCTTTCCATTTTTTCACGCACATCTCCAGATCTTCACCCAAAGATCCACCCTATCGCCCTTTAATAACTTATTATTTCACCGTGTTTCACAATGTTTTAAAGATCTACCCACTGATCCTCAAACATCCAACAACGCTACCCCAATATACTTCCCTGCTCAACCAATCAGCGTTTGCACAGCACTGCAGATTCACACAACACGTAGTTTTGTGCACACTGGCTCCTCTGCGAGCCTCTGCAAACTATGCTTACCCACAAGCCCCTACTCTGCATCCTGACACAGATACATTTACGTGCAGTATAAATCAGCCCTAAAGGTGGCAAAGAAAAAAAGTTCCTTGGACGCAAGAGGGCCTTTTTATTCAAAGTCATAAACTCACTACCTAATTTAGGGTTTATATTACAGGGCATGTTAGGAGGTACATGGGGAAGAGCTGCTGATTAAAGTTAGGCTGTGAACTAGTACCCCACCATTTAGTGGTAATTGTGAGGTCAAGTAGTGATTTGAGGGAGCCGGGGTGAAGCAGCAGGAGCTGGAGGGGAGGAATGTGCTCTTTGAAGATGAGACTCATGGTGAACGCTGACAGCGTTCGAGTTCTGCTCCTTTGAAGGGAGGTGATGACTGACGTGATATCCAGAAGTCCAGCAGAGAGTCGGCAGACTGACGGAGCCTCCGAGTGGCCTGCTCCTCTCATCCTGAAGAACCAGAGGAAGGGAAGACCAAGAATAATACGCAGGCCTTCGCTCTCTTATACCCCCATTTCCTGAAACAGGTCATTTTAGGAGCAACAGCTAAGCTTCACACTGCTCACATTCTGCAAAAAACTGAGATATTTCAGACTCCCATTTGGTTAATCATGCATTATTTAGTAGACGGTTCCATTGCGAAATCTGTTAGAACACAGCAAAATGGGGTGTTCCTTGATATAGTTTAGTGACTGGGGGCCATAACGCAAGCTTCATCGAAATATATTGCAAGATTTCTTAGACATGTTGTGGTCTATCTTCATCAGGTGACATCACTTGTCGGGGAATGAAATAGCAAGGTCATTTAGATCATTTAGAATTTTGCCATCTGATCACATCAATGAATAGACAAATGACATGTCTCTGTATGAAGGTTTCATTGCTCTAGATCTAGACCCAACTGCCAGATCTTACACATGCAGACCTCAGAACATATAAAAAAATTAAAAAAAACACTCATCGTTCTCCAGG
>JAOUQW010000042.1:7644475-7659381 GCA_028565825.1 Olivaichthys viedmensis | reverse complement strand
AAAAATAAAAAAAAAACACTCATCGTTCTCCAGGAGAACCTCTGGAATTAGGTGTGTAAGGAACCAGGACTGGCATTAGTTTGCGATACTTGAATGTAGTGGTGAGGTTCTGCAGGCTAGAAACAGGATGTCCACCCCTCAAAGCCACCCAATGGACAATGTATGACAGAAAAGCTCCAAATGAGTCCTGACAGTCCCTGCCTATTTATGGATAACATGAAGCAGGCCAACCCGCCTCCTTTCCAGTTTGTCCCCATTAGCAGACTTTCAAACCTATTAACACCTAAGCAGCCATTCAGGCCTGATTCCAGATGTGTGCTGGCAATTAGAGTGGCTAAAGCAAGTCACGTAAGGCAGGAAGACATTTACAAATGTGAGTTTAGGTAGTTTTAACTGCTACAGGCTAACGTTGCCAAAAAGCCCACTAGTTTCCTCATTCTCTTTAGGGCAGACCTGGAGACACTGAGAAGCAACATGAAATTAAGCTATAAAATTGTGAAGTTGCATGTATGACCTTTGTTTAAAAGGCTTTACAAAAATTAACAGAGGTAGTTAGCATGGGCCCTTGGCTGTAGTTGTTTGGTGATTAGTGCTTTCTTGCATTTCGATTTAGGGTACCCAGGGGGACAGCATGGCTGTGATAGGGTGCGCTCTGATCCTTCGCCCCGCCTCACCCAGATTCTTGCCCCATGAGGTTGGCGCCAGCGGTTTTGGCTCGATGATCTGAAGTGCTTTGTAAAGCAGACCGCTGCCAGCTTTCGACTTCAACTGCCGACATAGATCAAAACAATAACACCATATAACAAAGGGAAAGGGCACAAAACAACACAACATAATACACGCTCAAAGCTGGCAGACTTGTGCGTATGACTTATCAGGAACACAAGTCATGCATTTTTTCTTTCCAGAAGTTTCCTGTGCGCAAGTATGGAAGTATTCCACACATGGGTAAGTCTACTCCATAGAGTAGCTACTTCATGCCCCCTTAGTGACCACTCAGCGCTAGGAGCAATAAGTAGACAGAGGCATCCATACATGACAATGACCGGGAGGCTGACACTCAACCCTTTCATAATAAGAACAGGAAGAGCAATCTATGGAGGTCAGTCAGAGAGAGCAGACCTCATACATCATACTGAGGAGTGACATGTGGGATGGCATTTTAAATTCGGGGGAGACCAACTCTCTTCAGGAGGTTAAATTATTTACATCAGGGACAGGATGAAGTGCAGTAGACTGCTTTAAGTATATAATGCACTGAGGAGGAGAGCTATTGATCGCCTAATTAATTGATTTATGTGGAAAGTAATCGACTGCCAAACGATCCATTTGGGGAGCTCATTAGTTACAATGCATTATTCATACCTGAGCTGAGTCATGATGTGTATAGTGTGTATGCATGTTCATGCAAGCTTAAGTGTTTAATAGCAAGACAGTTAAAATAAACTAAGTATTTTTTTAAAACTTTTAACAAAATGTTTAGATTCTCCATCACAGGCCTATACACAAACCTCTCTGAGAGATACCAGAGAGCAGATAAAGCATTTGTCAAAACAAGCCACGATCCTGGGATCTGTTATCTTTAACCCGTCTGGACTTTCTCATCAGCGAAAGTCCCCTGAAACAAAACATCCTCAGGATTTTCATAGCCGTCATCCAATGCAAACCATCACTGTTTGACTATCCTTTAGGTCCCCGGGGGAGGCGGATGCTTCTAGTGTCCTGGCTTTTCTAAATAAGGCCAGTGTTTGCACTCTTCACACATTCAAGACTATTTACGGTACGCTCCTGTGGGACAGTGGGGTTAAATGAAAGAAAAACTTGTGTGCCTGAGGAAGCTATTTTCTGGGCAAGAGCAGCTCCATCCTGAAGTTTGACAGCAAAGCAACAACCATTTCAAAATGAGCATGCATCCCCCACATGTTGGTGTGCCATGACCCGAGGCTCTGGGCAGCAATACAGCTTGCTTACGTGCAGCCAGCTTGGGCTGAGTGGTTACATATCTTACACATCACTACGGTAGCTGATGTTTTGAGGAAAAGTCCTGGCACTCAGTACAGCAGTTTACAACCATTCTTTATGGCAATGCTGAAAATTACAATTGAAATCCATGGATTATAATATGTGTGTGTGTGTGTGTGCGTGTGTGTGTGTGTGTGTGTGTGTGTGTGTGTGGAGGGATCAGATAGGCTTTATTAAAATAAAAAATGTCCCACATTATTTCACCTCATTGTGCTTTCAGGAGACTTTTTTTTGTATCACTCCATGCTTTCCTACACTATTCTCACATACAGAAGGTTAAAACCCTATACGATCAATTTTGTTCTAGTCTTGCTACACCCTCCATGTTACATTGGCAGTGCCTCTACATTACTGCAAAGCCTAAAGGAAATCAAGCACACACAAGAGCAGACTCACAAAAAACTTTACACTCATGCGAGTTAGCAGAATTGCACTCTCAGCCCCTCACTGAATGTATCACACCATTATAAGTTAATGGCTCTAAAAGCGCCTACAGAATCGTGTGAAGTCAGGTGTGGATGTTTGAATAAATGATGACACGGAGTGTGGTTGGAGTGAATTCAGCAAGCATCTGGCTCGTAGAGTACATCTCCGGCACGTCCACACAGGACTTTAGCATTCATTAGGCTGGGCGCGGCAGCCGTTTTAACACAAACGTCATTCTGCGCACTTTTCGGTTTCGCAGAAATGGACCAAGTGGTTTCAGAAATACAGTAAGAAGTTCTGAGAAACCTCTAAAGCGATGACTCGAGAGGGAAACTGAACCTAAGAGGAACCTTTTATACCAGACTCAAGGGGGGAAAAACCATCATTTCAAATAATAAAGTAAAAATACAGCTCATCCTTTTCTGTGGGTGCATGCTGTGAAGTTGAGAGCCTGCCATGCTCCGATGGGTTTTCAATCGGAACAGTTTGGCTATTTTTCCCCTCCTCATTATGTCTTGCAATCAATTGGCTGCTGATACAACCCTCTCTCTCTCGGTGGTATTCAGACACAGATATATGCCCTTTAATAGATCAGTTTCCCTGTGCTGGCACACCTGATTTAGTTTAAACAGTAGAAAATTAACAAGTATTTCATAAGCTTGTATGTAAGAGCAGACAAAGCACAATAATGTGCAGTGCAGTGCAGGGGGGGTCTACTCTAATCATGGCAAGTTTTCTTCTCTTTAAATCAGCAAAAAAAAAAGTGAGCTGGATTAGCTCCAAGAGATTAAAGTAATAAGCAAGAGTTTTTCAATTTAATCTCGATCCACTGCATCTGTAGCATGTGGGTGATCATCACATAAAATAATTTTCCCTGTACTGAGAAAAGAAGCTGTTTACTGAAAACTTGTAATGGCAGTCTAGGGGCAGACCGTCAATACGTGACTGTATAATGCAAATTCAAGACCCCAACATTATACTCTAGCAATAAAGGTCTTAGACTGAGTCAGACAAGAGAGAGTGTCTTAAAATGAGATTACTTTAACCTTCCCTTGGGTTTTGTGGTATCCATTTGTGATCATGCAGAAACGTTGTCTACGTTGGTAACACATAACCAGCAATTCTTAGAGTAGTCCCATCTCTAAAAGGACGATCATTTTTTTATTTACAAATACCTTTGACTGAAGAATTCACAAAAGCGTTCTACAAAATGTTGCGCATAAACGTTTTGAGGCCTTGGAGTTATAAGGTTCTATCTGACAATTCTCTGGTTTTAAGATATTGAGCCATAAAGCTTTGACCCTCAATAAGGTCAAAGCAGATATATTTAAAATACCTTCTTTTTTTTTTACTTTTAAGTGCTATTTTGGTGTAAAACTCATATATTCAGTGGCATGCAAATAACATATTTATAACATTTGTGTTATAAATTCATTTTTGCCGAAAAAAAGTCAGATAGACCCTTATAATTCCAAGGTCTCGTTTTATTCACTCCCCAACAACTGCCCTTAGGCTTCCATTAGAAGGGAGTTTCGAGTAAACAGGTTTTCTGTTCTTTTCTCAGTACAGGGAAATGTGTCGAAGTTCTTATCCGTGGTAAATGCCCATACGCCACATATGCAGCAGATAGAGATTAGGATTAAAAATGCCAAAAACAGAAGTGTATTTTTATGTTTTCAGGCGATTTTTATCAGACTTTGTATACATAGCCCTTGACAGGACATTTTATCTTGCAGATCAAATCTTGGCCCACTAAACTGCAGCTGGGTAGGTGATCTGGAAGGCCTTTCCTGGGCCATCTCACAAGTCTGTAACTGAGTAAGACAGAACTAACGAGATTTCTAAGGCCAGTGACATCCTGTATTCTCGGTTGGAGCCGGGCTTCAACACAAGGCAGGGAAGCACTTATAATGGTGGACTGAATAAGAGTCTCACCCTGAGAAACATTTTCTGGCACACTTTAGGCATGTTTTTGAGCATGGCTGGACGTGGGCTGGGACTGCTTCATTAAATCTTATGACTTCCCCCTGCTTTCTTCCAGTAAGTGAGATTTTTTTTCTCCGCAGCTTGCACAAAAGGCAAAGTTGTCGATTAATTTTATTTTTATTTTTTTTCGAAGTTTCACACCATTTGTCAAACCATGGAGCAACAAGAACATGCTCGCCAGGTATTCTGGACTGTCTGAAAGCAAAGCAGCGATCGTGTCATTGCCCGAGGCTCTGAGCAGCAACACAGCCTTGGATCAAGTGTTTTGAGTCTTGCATTACACTCCAGCAGCTAATATTTTGAGCAAGTGCCTTGGCACTTATTCTTTTATTGCAACAATAAAGATTACAATGGACTAAATCTATGAAATGTGTGTGAGTGGACAGATTTAGGTAGAGTAGTTTCATAAGATGAATGTCAGATGAGAAACCGTGCACACTATTTCTTTTCATTTTTACATCTCCGAAGCTTCAAGCTAAGCCAGGTCCACTTCATGATGGATTACAGTCCAGCAATTACCCTATGCCTCGTGACATTTATGATTCGAATCCCTGCTTTACGTGGTCAACGACTTGGAGGCACTACTAATGGGGGAACAGGACTGAGTTTGTGACATATCCCAAGGGAGGCATAGGACCCCTTTTAATTGGGGTGGCTGGCTAAATAGATGGCAGATTATGACCTATAAATGAGAATTTATGTGCCCATTATACGTGCCGCTGATCTGCTCAGAAATAGTAACACTCGTTAGCTACGATTCGTCTGCCATGCCATCACTTCCTAATTAGCACTGACGCTGGCCAGGCTTTACTCAGCATGCGCGCACACACACACACACACACACACAGGTCTTTGTTGTTCTTGTTTTTCCTCTCAATTAGATGGTTCCATTTTGGGGGGCATGTCATGCTCTTTTGGAAAATGCCAGACTCAAGAATAAACTTAAGAGCAGTTGGGAGTGTTTTCTTGGCAAATCTTTTAAAAAGAGATTTCCTACGACAATTGAAAGAAGTCCGGAGGTATGGAAAGCTGCTTGTGACAAAATTAAATATAAAAATAGGGCATTATAAAATTCATTTAAAAAATATAAATATGGCATTATGTAATAAATCAATACCAAATTATCAATAAAACCCAAGTTAGGATTATAAAATATTATTTCAGCATTCTTATTTTATATCATAATATATTTTTTATTTCACAATTGCCTTCTTCAAAAATCTGCTTTTACTTCATAGAGACATTTTTCCGATAATGTCACTTTTCAGGATGATGCATTTAATTTGGTAATTGTTTATATGATTCTTTTTTTCATAATGTCCTATTTATATATTTCATTTAGTCACAAATGGATTTCCATACGGAGGAGTTTGTTTGTTTGTTTATAAAAGCACACTGATTTGCTTTGGTGAAAGGTGAGATCAGGGGAAAATGTAAAAGGTTATGCAATGTGGTGCGAAGGTTTGTCCAGAACTCCATAGATACGGCATTATCTCTGCTAATGATTGTCCTGATGCGGGCTTTACAGACAGACTGAAAAGGAGATCTAAGGGCTGTTTTCCTATGTTTTCACCTTTCTCTGCTAATTTATATGTGATCTATTTTTTTTTTTTATCATAGGGGAGTAAAGGAAAAACCCCGGGAGGTCCACTGTCCTTCAGCAAAGAAGGAAAAAACGGTCAATGGTGGCACACAAAAAGGAACAAAGCAGCCAAAGAGCATCGCACACAAAAAAGAGCCTCCTCTTCAATTTCCTGCCAAAACAGGGGACTGGAATTATTCTCCCGCTGCCTTTGTGTCTCTCCTGCTCTCCTCTCTGTTCCAGACAAACAATGCTGGCTGTATTCATTCTCACGAGGGAGGCTCTTTAGCGGCCCATCAGGCAGCGGGGCGCCCACAGGAAAGCAGAGCTGCAGCAGGAGCGTAGCACCAGAAGAGGGTCCGCCTGTTAAATGCACTTCACAGCTACCTCTCACTCACTCACACACACACACACGCACGCACTTCTTTCTCTCTCTCATACACAGACACACACACACACACAATCAATGGGCTTGGAGAAAGAGGGGACTGATGAGAGATTTAGTGGAGCAGGAGAAAAGGGACGGAGGAGGGGGTTACAGGTGGTGAGAGTACAGGATGAAAGAGGAAGAAGTAAATCAAATCCATCCTTCCCACTCATTTAAAGAGAGAGATAAAAGCTTTGGGTGAAAGACATTGTCGAGTAATCAGAGCGAAAAGAAGAGGAGAGCTCGAAAAATGGCAATCTCCTGTCATTTTAGAAGGACTCAAACGCAAAGTGAGAGATTGAGAGAGGGGAGATCTTTGATCCCGAGAGAATTCGCTCGCTGCAATTCAACATGTGATCAACATGAATTACAAAAGAGGATGCACTGAAGATCACAAGAATCGCATCTTTAACTGGAAGACTCGAGTGTAATTTTGCCATGCCAGCCCTGCCAAGAACCCTGTCTAGTGGCAAAGGTTAAATGTTCGAGAACATATATATATAGCAGGATCCTGCCCCCGCCCCGTCTCACACCTCCGCTTTCTTTGCATCTAATTGCCACGCTCTGTTTCTAGCGGGCACAGAGCCGCCATTGTAACTCCTCAGCTAACGACAGAGCAAGGCGCCACCTGAGCTGTGACTCCAGGAAACAGGTCGCTCACCCAAAGTGTTCCTTCTGTCTTTTTGCATGGCTTTCCGCCTACGCTGAACTGCAGGACTTCACACAAACCCTCAGACCCCGTTAGAGAAAGCTGATACTAGCTGGATTGGACACTAACAAGGCTCACCACCCAGGCGCCTTGACCCACAGAGGCCTCCTAAATCCCCTCCACAGGTAGCTCCGTTTCACTTACACTCGTTGCCCATCAACGCATTTCAGCCCTGAGGAAGGAGGCCTACAGTAAATCTTGCACGGACCCTGAAGGAACAGCTCTATTAAACTCTGCAGTCACCAAGTCAAGGCAGGTTAAGTTTTATTGTCATCCTGTCCATATTTCCATATACAGTGCAATGAAAAATCGTGCCTCCAGGAACGAGTGTAATGTACAAGACAATACACAGGACATTCACACAGGCTACGTTCACACTGCGGGGAAAAGTGGCCCAAATTCCCCATGTGACAGAGGTGTTTATTGCATGATTGTTTAAATAGCAACAATTACATGTGTGAAAAATTACGTTTGGTACTGAAATCTGATACATATCTGATACGTGGCAATGCGACCACAGTCTGAACAGTCAAATCATAACCATTCGTGTGACTTTTACATCAATCCACCGAATGTACAGTATGTCCACATCTGCTCTGATGACAACAGCATCCTGCTCTTTTCGTATAGTGATAGACAACAGCCGCAGACACACACTCAACATGTGCCTTGGGATTTAAGTCCACATTACACACCTTCAACATCTCTCTCCAGCTCCGACATCGAGCCTTTGGCTTTTTACCCTTCAAAAACGTCATCTAGGCACTTCTGGAACCCCATTAAAATATTTCTATCCAGTGTGACCTTGGATTAGTGCCACAGATAGTAGCAGATAGTTGTCATTTCTTCACTAATCTGTGTCACTGGCTGTTGAGAGGAGCAGAGGGAGCAGGGTTCATGACCTTCTGTGGCCTGAACTTAACGGATTTAACACATTGCCAGCGACCTGTGGGACTTCTAAAACAAACACTTTTCAGGGCTGCCCAAACGCCCTGTGGGGCTTTATGCTGAAGCATATACAGTACAATAACGTCTTTTTCTTTTATGCTTAAACTGTATATTTTTCTCAACAAGTCCGTTTGATCAGTTGATTTGGCTTTGTGTTTTTTTTGTATTTTTTCTGGTCACAGTTATAAGACATTGTGAAGGTGCTGATTTGATTCAGTAACTATTTGTTCTGTATGGATGCCACCTTAGGACATATTTGTATCATATTTGGCAAATAAAAGATTTTATATTGTAGACACAGTTCCATGTCTCCATAGGCCAGCCTGTTCTTGAGAGATTGGAATCTTGCAGCATGCCAAAGAGTTGCATTTATAGCAGAGTTTAAAAATAATAATTACAGATAGCTCTAAATGCAGTGCATTTTGTTTGCATCAAATTTATATCAGCTCACAGTGTACATATATTTGGCTTGTAAAAGAAAAATATAATAATATTAGTCAGTTACATTCCAGCATATCGTCTCTGTCCAGGGAAAAACATCTATCTCCAAAATTCCAATTTTTCAGGAACACGAAAAAACACCTTTTCATATCATTAATCATACACAATAAATCTGAAATTCATGGTGTAATTTGTCAGCTTTTCATTAGTCATTTAAATGTTAACTGCTGTGGGGTAGATGAAGGTTTTTGCCCACGTTCCATATACGTATGATAAAAAGTTTTTTAAAAACGCAAAAAGTGGAGATACATGTTTTTCATTGGACAGCGACGATATGTAGATAAGGTTTTAGCAGGAAAGCTGTATTTATCTAGGAAATAATACATGCATGGCAGTCCTCTCATATTTTTTTAATATGGCTGATATCTGGGACCAGTATCTGAGAATCTGTCAGCATTGAAAATTCCCCACCTGCAAAATACTTGACAGCCTTAATCAACTATAGATTGCTAAACCTAGTCAAATCATGTATTTACAAAGGGGAAAGAAACTGGACACTATTGCCACCCATAACTGGAAGAGGAGCTGTTTTTCTTTGAAAAGAAAGAGTGTTGGGGAGCGCAAGGACGAGGCAGACCCGCACTGCCATGCCAACGATTTCATTATGGGCCGGCAGGCGTGGTGCAGGCATGAGCATGGCTAATTAAGCCAGAGGAGCACAGCAAGAGAGGGTCCAACTGGTCTCTATGGGCCTCAAGGAATCATATTGTTCTTTAGCCTGGCAAAGCAGAATCAAAGAACAAAGCTGCCTCAGATTGAAGGGAAGCATACAAACCTCTAACATTTTGCTTCTGTGGTTGCATATTTCACTGACACCTCATGAATCCAATTAGACAGCACTTGTGCTGTGAGAGTCAAGTCGCTAGTGATCAATTCGTCATTGATACCTTTTTATGTTGATGGTAAACAATAAGCAGCCTGGGAATGAGGATTGCCCTCTGTGGTAGTCCACAAGCACTGTTAAGTTTTCACCCTGGCCTCTGGTGATACCTCAGACTTTCAAACATTCCAAACGAGGACTGATACTACGTTCTAATTTCAGCTGGTACTGTTTTCCAGTGTGTGTATTAAGAATGGCCATGTACATTTTTCTTTGGCTTCTTTTTCACAACAAAACCTTGTTTTTTTTTAGCAATAAGCCACGGTTTCCTGTACTTGTTATGTACAGTAATGCCGTCTGTTCACACAGCCCTGAAAACGACAGCTGTTTTCTTAAAAGGCAAATCAATGAAATAGGCTATTTTTATTAGCAATGAATATATAATAAGCTGTTATTGGACAACACAGCTACTCTCCTGGTTTTAATTGGCAAACGTATCAAAATGCATCATCTGGTGAATCTACATTAAACCAATTGGTTGTAAAATGTTGAAACCAAACCATTTAAAACAAAGTCAACAAAAGAATACATTTCTATTTGCTTTTGTTATACAAATTCAGAGCAGGGTTTGATAATATCACTTAATGAAGAGACTGGAGAGGCATGGAGAGACTTTAACACAGACTTGCTATATCATCACTTAATAAATTAATCCGTTTCTATTACCATTTATCTTCTTTTAATCCATATAACAGCTTTTCCAGATCAGAAAACTGCAAACACTTTTTTTGCTATACTATGGAGATTTCCTTTTTTAATTTTGGCATTTACATGAAGTTTTTCTTATGTGTAAATTCAAATGAAAATGGGCTGAAAAATAGGTGGAAACCCCACCACAGTAGGTCATGTAGGTTATGTGCTTGTTCAGTGCTTGTTCAGTTGTCATCACAGGCACCACCATAAAGGTTTGGCTCTGTGCAACCACTTTTGCCCATGGTTCATCAGACAAGTAGCCGAACATCTGTTTAGTAGGGAAGGCATTCACTCCTCAACCAAAATAATCAAGCTACTTTTCTGACAACCTCAGAACCATATATCATGCTATTTATACAGCAAGCCTTGCAACATTTTGTGCCATCATCTGGCTTCTCTTCTTGGCCAGGAGCTGGTGAAAAAGAAGGAATGTAAAGACTTACTTATGGAGGATTTTCAAGAACAGTGTTTTTAGCACCTGTGCTGGGGAGACCAAGTTAAAAAAGGACCAAAGTCTTTTTAGCCACTGTCAAACAAGATAAACACCAAACTTAAATATACTTTGCACTTCCTATTCATTTGGTGGCACTGAGAATAGATGGATCTGTTCATACACGCTCTGCTGCTGGATGATTTGCTGCCTGCAGGCAAAGTCCATGCTTAACTGTAGGTGAATCATGTTGACTCAGTATTGAAATCTGTACATGCACACTGCCTCATCACACATGCTCATGTTGCAGATCAATGCAAGAGGGAAGTGGCTTATATTTGGAAAGTGTGTCAAACGAATGCATAATTGCAGCACAAGAAACAGTCAAGCATCTCATGTGGTCTCCTACTGATTTTTATATGAACTCATTTAAACTTAATTCATATAAATTTATTAAAGCCTGAAAAACTGAAAAAACTAAACATAACTGGACTTACACAATGAAGCTTACAATGAGTCAGTGAGTGTTGTAATGGGAAAAAAAGTTTAAAAAGACGAACTGTTGGAATAGAAATATATGGCCTGATACACACTGCCAAAGATTATCTTCTGAGTCATTGTGTTCTAGCAGAAATATAACAAATTCTGTCATGATTAAGAGCTCTTTGTTAAAGCACTTGTACTGAATCAATCATAAATCAAGCACAGCTTGAGGATAGCATAACAAATGGATATTTCTGCTCACCGAAAAAAGGTACATATTTTATTTTCTTCTTATTCATCCCTTAATTTGCCAGCATTTCAGAATCAGGCTGAATTTATGATGACCTTTGTTTGTTCACTTGTTTTTTTGCATTTTGTGTCTTTTTTGTAACATTGTAATACCTGAAAAGTTAAGCTGAGTCCCGCAAGGACAGATGAATTTTGTTTTTCTTTCTGTTTCTATTTCTATTTCTTTCTTTCATTATTTTTTTATTACAAAAGACAGAAAAAGAAGCCTTTGTAGAGGTACTCAACCCTGAGTTAGGATCATGGCTGAAGATGCCTAGGGTAGTATACCTTTGGGCAATCTTACTCATCTAGTTTTCTGCCCATCTAGAATCTGGCAAGCTTGGAATCTCAAGCCACTGCTTTTGTTTTCAGCTAGGAGACTGGTGAGAGAAAAATTGCCAGTGACATACCGATGATAAACAAGCCAAGAATCCCATTATCGCAATTTTAGTATATCCACACAAATCAGGAATAAAGACTGTAATTACTGTGGGCTCATAATGTGATATACTATCATTTCCACCCGCTTGCCCAAGTGTAAATAATAGAATGTCTTGATCTTAGAACTGGGTTTACTGATTTTGATGTTGAAATCATCCTGAAGGCACTGATTGCTGATAATTAGAATTGGCTAGGGATACTTTAGGTTCTGGATTAAGGTTAGACAGACCCATTACAGATTTGAATTTAAAATTGAATTGAAGATCCCTTGACAAGCCTTAAAAAACATATTCTGGGAGCTTGTTACAGATTGTTGCAGCACTCTACAAGTTTGTTTGTCACCTATGCATGGCACAGTTGGGTTGACAATTTGCTTCCTATTGAGGTAATGCATTTTTAGGAGCTCTGCGAGTCCTGGCCAGTTGTGAGCACATCTGAATGGCCGTGAGAGGCAGACAGAGATTCTGCAAGAACACTGGAGTGTTCTTAGTCAGGCACAAATAGGGAGGATGGGGGTACTGTGCAGTGTGGTCATGAGAATAGGCACAGTATCAAGTAGCAGACTCCAGGAGGGTTTTGTTTATCCTCCTCTCCTGTTACCTAACAGGATCTCATGCTCATGTCTATTCCAGTCATCATGAGTTTCACATTAAGTTGGAGTGAAAAAACATTGGTTGCTTTAAACTCAAACTGTGCAAAAGGGTTGACAGCACTATGCCCTTCTGTATGTTGATGTTGAGCCATAAGTTGATGCTTTTTAGACCTGTACCTTTTTTAAGAAAATATTGATATTTTGCAATGCTGTCTACTGTGTGGTACTGGGAATTGCATTCAATAATGGAAGCATAATTAACTCTGTACTTCACATATTGATAAAATATGCTAAATGTAGTCCATACTTTTCATTGCAGGAACTCTCCTGTAAACTCAGTGAAGCAAATATTCATCAGCTCCATATTCACTGATTATTCATCAACTGTGTGAAAGCTCCTTTCGATTGGATAAAAAGTGAAAAACAAACAAACAAAAAAACCAAGAAAAAAATAGTCCCTCTGTCAGAAATAAACTTTCCATTGTGATAGCACACAATAGAATTACTACTCAAACATTCAGTTATATGTAATAAATATGATGAATAGAGGTAATATGATGAGCATTGACCATGTCTAGCCAGAAAGGTACGTAGCTGAATAAAATCGTCACTGCCACTTTCACTAAATATGAACAAACCTTTTTGACTTGTATTAATGAAGAATGATGTCATCTTTGGTAAACATAATTTGACCAAACTGGATTACTTTTTGAGGGTGTCAAGGTGGTACAGCGGGTAGTGTTGGTGCCTCACAGCTCCAGGGTCTGTGGTTTAATCATGAGTGCCGGATACTGTCTGTGCGGAGTTTAACATGTTCTCCCTGTGTCTGCATAGGCTTTCTCCAGGTACTGTTTTCCTTCCAGCTCCCAAAAACATGCCGATAAGTGGATTGGCTACTCTAAATTGCCCCTGGGTGTGAATAAGTGTGTGTGTGTGTGGGGAGGGGGGGTTGGTTGTGTGATGGACAGCCAGTCCCGTCCAGGGTGTATTCCTGTCTTATGCCCAGTATTCCTGGGATCAACTGTGATCCTAACGAAAATAAGGTGGTTACTTAAGTGATTGAATGTAATAATTTTTGATGAATGATGAAATAAAATCAATTCATTTCTTGGCTTTGATGCTCAATTATATATTTTATCCCAAATGTTATGGGAAGCAGTTGAAGTTAAATGCTCTGCATAAAAAATCTGGAGCTGGTGCTGTGCGCACAGATCAGGATCATCAGTTTGCTTTGCATAGCTTACGCTGATTGCACCTCTTCCTCTACCGTGTTCTCACATCACCTGCTTGTGGACTGTGGGAGAAAATCACATCAATCTGTTTAACTTTATGTAGCCTGGTATACTGGAGCTCATGTGGCACCGTGGTCCTGTATATGTGTGTACAGATAAGATGAGAATAAAAATTGACTAGCAACCCTACTGACTGCTCCAAAAATCGTGTTTATTTGAAGTCTCTGTGTGAGTGTGTTGGGGCTTAGCGTTTGTGTGCCTGTACCACTCCTGAGTACTAGCACTTACGACCAAACACTAATGTTCAGCTGTGGCTCTCTCTATATTTGTGTGTGAGTGAGTCTGTTAGTGTGCTGGGTACTTTAATCTTGTACTAGATTCTGCCTCATTTGTAAACCTCTTTGGATGAAAGCACCTGCCATATGATTAAATGTAAATGTGTAGTGGTCAGTCCTGTTTGGTTTCACTGTTGATAAGGTATTATCATCATAACGATTGCTACTGGCTGCTTTTCACTTGACAGCTCAGGTTCACATCTATCAAGCAGATAAGAGCAGCACCTAAACATCTCCACCAAGCAAAGGAAAGTTCTCCAAACCACTGCTTACTGCCACCATCTGAGAGATGGGTACAGAAAAAAAAGTTTGTTTGACCTCAATAACACCACCGTTATGAGAAGCCTGAGGTGAGGTGACGGCCCTGGAAAAAACGTCCCAACTGCAACCACTTTCTATCACATACCACGTATGAGGAAGTTATGACTATGTGAACAAAAGCATTAAAAAACACCACTGCCAATAAAAATGTAACAACAATAACAGAATCCTGGCTTTTTATGTCACATTAACCGTAATCTGTATGTCTTCCTGATTTTGTCCTTGTGCCAATACAGTGAGAGTATCTTATGCTATACTCATTGATGAGCTAAAATACATAATTTTTTTTACTTTGTACATATTATAAAATACCCCAAATGTAAATGTATCAGATAAACTACAAAATACTGCCACCAAATATACACTCACCGAACACTTTATTAGGAACACCCGTATACCTTCTCATTCATGCAATTATCTAATCAGCCAATCGTGTGGCAGCAGCACAATGCAGATACGGGCCAGCAGCTTCAGGTAATGTTCACATCAACCATCAGAATGGGGAAAAAAAGTTGATCTCAGTGATTTTGACTGTGGCATGATTGTTGGTGCCAGACGAGCTGGTTTGAGTATTTCTAAAACTGCTGATCTCCTGGGATTTTCATGCACA
>JAOUQW010000042.1:7620681-7632023 GCA_028565825.1 Olivaichthys viedmensis | reverse complement strand
GAACCCAGAAATATGGTCCATATATGAAATATGGTAAATATGAAAGGCATTTCTGGAACAGCAAACAACAACAAACAGCGTAAAGAGAGAAATTCTGCAGCACTGGAGCCAAACAGCTGGGGATGATGGGATACACAAGAGTGATTCTGGAGGAATCGGGGAGTCTGGGGAAGGGCTAGAATGGCAACACAGGGAGAGACGGATGAGGAAAATCCCAGAAGATGGTCCATTATTAGTCCTAACCCCTGCATCCTCTTCCCCCCCCCCCCCCATCCTTGCTATGGTTGACTAATGTGTCACGGTATTACTCTCTCGTGACAGGCTGGTTTAAATGACCGCTACCCCAGTGGACGACAGCCAGCCGAATGCAATCTGGATTCGAAATACACGAGACGAGACAAAGGTCTGAATTTGTCTAACGCCCAATATGACCACTATAGCAAAACCGAAGCGAAGTCTTCCAGCCAGCAAAACCACGAATGGTGACTGAAATGTGACTTATAATAATGAAGCTTCATGAAAAAACAATGAAGCTCTGGGGTCTATAACCGCCGCTCTCAATGGTTGCCAGTCATTCATGATGCCTAATTTCAAACAAAAATTTGTGATTGGAGAAGTTAAATTGATCAATTTACTGTATGTATTTAATTAAAGTCGTGTGTTATCTGAGATGTATGAACCAATGGGAGACGCCGATGGGAACAGAATAATCAATCTTCCTATTACATACAGATATGTACGAGGCCTTGCTCCCATGACACCGAAAACACATTTCAACCTATGATTAGATCTGACAGTTCTCTCCACTCAACCCGGAGCAGCCAAAGTTCCTGTTCATCTGTAAGCACTCTGTAGAGCCCAGCAAACAGACACTGTGTCATTCACCACATATACATACAGAGCACTTCAAAAAGTTTCCCCTCTGTGTGACCTCCCTGCACCTTGACCATGTTCATGGAGGTGAATGCCATTTCTCACCAGTAAAAACAGTAATAAACACTGATTTAGTTTCATTCGCAAAGACCCCCACCACTGGAGCGGTGTTGAAACAACGACTCGTTGAAAAGTTTGCTGATTTAAGTGGTGTGTCAGCTTGACGCCTCGTGACAAATTAACTATCCCTTCTGTGTTTCCTTGGTTTTATAAGAGATGAGAGCTGAACATTTTAATGAGACACGAAACATCTAACGCATCTAGTAGCAACCGGGATTGCTAAATATTAATTCTGTAATAATCAAAGTTTAATTTTGCCTGCATTTATATCTCCCCATCGTCAGCCATAAATAACGCATCAAAGACTGCACTTGCTTATTAATGCTAAACAACAAAATATAGATTCCAACTGGATGCAAAGTACATATTAGAAATCAAAGCATTTCCCCCCCACTAAGAAATTAAAAAATACATTTTGCTTTTTGTTTCATCTTCTGCTTCAACATTCATTTAAGTGTTCAAAGTGTTAGATAAAACTTACAAGAAAAGAAGAAACAATGGAAAAATGTTTATTACCAACTCCACAACTGCAAAAAGAAAATCCATTCCCATAAGTTGAGCAGAGCTGGGGGATAATATTTTCTTAACTGGACCACAGATTGCTTGGAGTACGCGTGTTGATGTACGACTTTATTTTGCTAGGAATATAAGCTCTTAAAGGGGTTTTTCCACATGTATACATACACACACAGAGGAAATAAGACAAAAGGCTAATGCATCGTGTTATTCATGTCTTTGTCGTGGGACTGCTGTGAGCACATTTTTAGAGATTGAATGCAACAGATCTGCTTTCCCCACTCGTCCTGTTAGCACTGAGAAAACTGCCTCTCCACTTCTCCTTTAAAAGCTTTACAGTCCACCATACTGACAAATACACATTAGTGACACTCATGTATGAAAGAGGAGAGGAGAGTGCCCCATCACAGAAATATGACATCTTTATAGCAGCCTGTCTGTCGATTAAGGGCCCTTCGTTTTAAACAATAACAATTAAAATGTCACCATCTATCCAGATTCTGGAAGATCTTATTTGAGCATAGCATGACCTTTGTCGATAATGCAATGAAACAAATACACAAGACTGTTTTCTGTGTCCAGACTCAGATGTATGGCCCTCTTTCTCTCTGTGGGTTTTTTTTTTTCTTTGAGGCATGTTTTCCTCCGAAAACTCAATAAACGCTGACCTTTCCGGTAAGACTTGTGGCTGAACAAGAACGAAAAGAAAACAGAAAGAACAGACTTGGAGAAGAGTGAGTATGTGTACATGTGCCTCTCTAAGACTGGGATTCCACACATAAAACCTCCATGGGTTAAGATCACAGCGTCTCCACCACGATCTGCACGCTGTTTTTTTTTTTTTTAATGACCTTTGTCCAGATCCTGAACACTGAACATGGAGAAGTTTATTGCATTCGCCCCCGCTGGCCACTCCTAGAAAAGAAGAAATGCACGAGATGCTGTTGGCGACCCGGTTTAGGTTTAAACGTAAGAGGAGTAGCAGTAAAGAGAACATGCTCTAAACTACATATTCTGAGCTGATCAAAGTTTGTTTCCATCATCTAATTCTGAATCAGCTGGACAAGAAGGTCAGCTGACATCTTCAGCACTTGTTGGGGACCCGCCCGAATCCCACCACCTGCTACACTACAGACATCAACAGAGGACGTATTTTGGCCGTGGGCAAGAACAATTTTTATTAGTCAGATAAATAACGTTTAAATAAATAACGTTTTCAAAACAGTCCAATGAAAGTAGCACAGGTTCAGAAGCTTCTAATTGAGCTCTCATGGCCATGTTTGATACTTTAAGCGAAAACTCATCATCAACAGAGGAACTTGTCCTTCTAGACAGCAAGTACGCGCCCAATGGCAGACGTCACAACGCTCAAGTAGGAATGTCTTCACTATGGCACATGAACTAAGTTTCAGAAAACACATGAAGGTCTAATTCACGAGAATACGCCTGCCTATTAATCTAGGCTAGGCCATGTTTATTGTGGAGCCACTTCAAGCGGACCTCAATAAATCGCATAAAACCCTTGTCTGCATTTAACTGATAAAACGTAGGGGACAACCCTACTGTACTTCCGTCTACTAGCTTCAAAAAGAGAGCAACAATTATCTTTCTTGGTTGAACGTTGTAGGCCTTGAACAAATTGGCTGAAGAAAAGCATGTTTTTTGAAGCTGCTGACGCACTGCTGACTCAGATGGGATCTCAGGCTTAGATGAGCACGCTCAGAAGAGACCCGTCTACTCTGGGACGCTCATCAGGATGGCACATGGGAGGGATACTCGGGCTGAAACTCGATGCCATAACAGCCATTTTCCCAAAATCCTAATCACTGTGGAGTGTGTTAGGAATGGCAGGATGGTTAAATTAAAAGCCTGCATTGCATATGGGCATAAAAGTGACAGGCAATTTATCAAATCTTAATATGTCCAAGTCACTTTGCTGTTCCCCTCATTCATCCTCTCACAGCCATGGTGTCTCTTGTGTATGTCTATTTCACAGCAGTCTCCATGATCTACAGTAAAGAAATCAACACTGGCTATACGTTCCTACAAAAGAGGCATCTATAGGAGGCTAAGTATTTGATGTCCGGTTTGTGAAATAAGCCAAGTGACGATAGCAAATCCTTCAGCTCCAGATCATAAAGCCAGGATTTTACACTGCGCACTGTTAAACCTCAGTAAACTGTTCGGCCAAAAATAATATATACGCAATTTTCCCCTTCTGCCAAATGTAGTTGATCGGCCAAGACAAGTTTGGTTTCTGAAATTTGTTTCTTTAGTTTTACACTGGCGCTACTAGGCTAATGTTGCAAACAAGGAAGGAAAGGCTATATCTACCAGTTTAGCATTGTGAAAACTGTGTGCCTAAATCATCTCTTCCCATGGACTTGGAAATGATCGGACTCAGGAAGTAGTTGCGGCCCAGATGGAAGATATAATTGTATGCTAGAAGTGATTCAGATGATAATACAGTTCCAATTCTTGATAATGCAGCTTTGATAACACTGGGAATGAGACACGCCGTGGCTGTTATTCACCCTAAATTAAAGGCAGTCACAGCAGGGAGTTTATGGTGATGAGGTCATTGTCTTAGGGTCGAAAGGCAGCATCGAGTCGAGCCAGGCTCAGTCAACACGGCGATGAGGCTTTATTAAAAAAGAGCTTGTGTTATTACACCAACCTTTATTATAGATGCATCACCATGGGAGGAGACCCGAGGTGAGAGTCTGGTCTCTGTTTCAAACTGCTTTCATTAATCACACAGCTGTGTGTGTGTGTGTGTGTGTGTGTGTGTTCACATTAGTATTCATGTAAACCTAAAGGATCGTTATAAACTGTGATTGCAGATTGCAGAACGATGATGGATTGTGTCTCATTGTGGACATAATGTATGTGCGCTAACTAATTGAGTGCAGCGAGAAGTAGATAATCGAAATATTTATAGGTGTGCGTGAGTGGAGGGGGTGTGTGTGTTTTTGTGTGTGGGATTGTAAATAGCCTCACTGAATGTCCATGAATATATTAGTGTGTTGCCATATATTTGTGAAACTAACGGGGTGTGTGTGTGTGTGTGTGCGCGTGTGTGTGGGTGTTAAAATAATAGTCGTCTCAACAGGATATAACTTGAAGCCCATAAGGTAATTAGGCAGGGGGATGACACAACATATGATCTCTCTCTCTCTGCCATTCCTTTACAGCGCGGGGTGTAAATGAAACTCCTAGTGCTGTCTGCTCCTCCTGCTGCGTCTCCTTCTTCTCACCAGCTGCTGTGGCGCACCTTCACCACAAGAGGGAGGCTAAAAATGCTTCCCACAATTCCCTGCAGGAGACAGCAGCGTGGCCTCTCTAAACACACACCGAGCAGAGGAAGTATGCCATCAACCCAGAACCAGGATGAGCATAGTGCCTCCACACACACACACCAAAATGCCATTCACAAACAGGGAATAATGCTTCATTAGAAACTACAGCTGATGTGCATTATTGTTAGTATCATTGTCTCTGCCTGTCTCCAGTGTCTCGAGGTCAGTCTCTGTCTAGTTGTGTCTGTCTGTCTCATAGTCTCTTTCTCTCTCTCATCCCTCTGTCTTGTTGTCTTCCATTTCCCTGTCTTAGAATATCTCTCCCTTTCATATCTGTCTCATGGTGTCTCTCATCTTTCTCATTTTCTCGCTCGGTCTCCCATCTCTGACTTGTAGTCTATCCTTGTTTCCTCATCCTTCTGCCTTATGGTCTATCCGATTCTCGTCCTTTTGTCTCATGGTTTCTCTGTCCCAAAGTCACTCTCTGTCTCTGTTTCTTTTTATCTTACCGTCTCTCATCTCTCTTTGTCTCGCATCTATGTCTTATGGTCTTCTCCCAGTACTGTGGATTCTCTCTGTCTTGTGGTCTCTCTTTGTCCATCATCTGTCTTGTGGGCTCACTCTCTCGTCTGTCTCGTGGTCACTCAATCCTACCTCTCATGGTCTCTCTTGGTCTCTCATCTCTGTCTCATGGTCTCTCTCATATATCTCATCTCTTATTTGTGGTCTTTGTGTCTTATCCCCGTCTCATGGTCTCTTTCTTTTGTGGATTATCTGTCCCATGGTCTCTCTCTCTTCTGTCTCGCTGTCTCTCAATCCCATGGCCTCACTTTGTCTCATGGTCTTTCTATTTTCCGCTTATCGCATAGTCTCCCTCTGGCTCGCATCTCTTGGTCCCGTGGCTTCTGTCAGTCTCCGTCTGGTCTCTCATGTTTTTTTCGGTGTCTCGCTTCATTTTCGCCTGGTATCCGTCCCGGATTCCTCTCTCTCTCTCCGTTGCCCTCAGGTGCAGGCCTACCCTCAACATGAAGCTTGCACTCTCTGAGCCTCTGAATTTGTGTGAGTTTTTTAAGGGGGGTGGTTTAGGGCCTGTTTTCAGAGTGAAGAGTGTGCATGTTTGTGGAAAGCAGTAGAGTGGACTGGTAATTAGTGTTAATTGGTTTAGCGGAGAGCTGGAGGCGGGCTGCTGAAGCGGTAGTGCTGAATCTCTCTCTCTGATCTGATAGCACATTATCAGAGCTCTCTATCTGTGTTCCCGCAAACCCAACACAAACCAAAGCCAGCCTGTCTGGCAACAGCTTACACACGTATATATGGTATCGGTTTGAGATCAAATGGGTTCTACAGTAATGTGGTAGCGTTTACATAAACGCAAAGAAAGCATGCATCTAAACACACGAAGGACACAAACAGCATGTCAACACTGACAAAAGGAATAGGAATAAACAAGTGAATATGTCCACGTACACACACACACACACACACACACACACACACACACACACACCTCTATCATAGCCTCAGAGCAATGGGGGGATCTATTCATCCAGATAACAGTGCAAGGCTGAAGCAATTTGTGCTCATTTGATGCGTAATGAGCTTCTTATCAGTAAGTGGCCAGAGAAATGAGGTGTAAAGCGTAGCTCCTTCAGCACTAAGCTAATGCATCGGCCATGAGCTCATTGCTGCACACAATCGCATGCACGCGCATAAAACGGGAAAAACAGACGATGGATCTTAGGGAGAATGGAAACAAGCAGAGCAGAAAGAAAATGTGCAAATGAATCAAATAAGTAAATGTAAATGACAGCAGGTAAGCAGTGGCATTTCCTGTTTACCAGCAGTATGAGCCAGGGCTGTAGCTAAGGGTGGGCTTTGGGGGAGCATGGTTACATATTGTGCCCCCTCAAAATACATCGTCACATAAGAGACATTTGTGTTTGCATGTTTCTTGTAATAATAGAGACCTACACTGCTCTTACACCATGTAGTCACATTAATCTAAATCTCCATTATAGGCTTCGTAGAAAAAGTTATTTCAGAAAGCTGGGTGTCCTGACAGAATAATGTAATTTAACACTGCATACAGTCAAAAACTTCAGCATTGAATTTTTGTGTTAGCTCTGGCTGAAACTCAAAAACCCCACCACTGATATCAAAAGTAGAGAGCCTCAGTTCAGGCATACCAGAGGCAGTGAGAAATGATTCCACAAATGACATCAAAATGGAAAGATGTACATATGCTAATATAACTGAACCATCATCAGTTTCTAGTACTTCTATTGCAGCCCTTTGATGAGATCCTATATCAGGTTTAGTAGATTTTAGTGGGTTTAAATTTTTGTGCTATAGCAGTTTTGGAATTGATCATCTGGCATCTGGCTCTGGCAATATGCATGTTATTTTTATATTTGCATAAGGACATGAATATGCAGAGTTCTTGCCCTGCTGTTTTCTAAAGATCAGTAACGATATTATGAAATGGAGAAGTGATGAGCATTAGCGAGTCCACGCAGAAAAATATGGGAATGTTTAAAGACAACATATTTAGAACCTTAAGTGTCATAACTGACAACAGAATGTCCATAATTTTTCAAAACATTGCCTGAATTTCTGTACTTTTCCAGGTCTTGAAATGAGTGCCTTTAAATTATATGCGTTTCCAGACCTGTGCATGAACCCTGGTATGGGCTATGGTGCACTGTAGGCTGATTCCAATCCAAGTTTTTTGGGGGGTGTGGCGTGTGATTAGCAGGGTTTGTGTCAGGATTTTGTATTTATTGAGTGGAGCATTGGGCAATACTTGATACCAAAACATTATTTATACAGCAGTCTGGGTTTATTGTCGTATTGAGGTGTTGACATAATTGTGTTTGTAGAATAGCTTTTATGTGTCTTGAACTCTGTCTCTGTCTGCGCCCCCATGAAACCCAAATGTCCCCCATTCCATATGTTCTATCCCCTGGTATGCCCCCTGCCTACATTGGGACCAAGAGACTGAGGGAAAGATGAAAAGGAGAGGAGAAAACAAGAGACGAAGAGGAAAGAACAGCGAGACAACAGGCTCCTGCAGTGCTAGCTCTCACCACACAATAACTGTTTACCTCTGGTCCCTTTACAGAGATTTAGAACATATTCACACAAACACCATCGAACATCCAGTACCTGAGTGAATGAAGGTGGGAACACTGCCAGGCCGCTGAGAGACTGGGAGCACTGGAGCTACGCTCGCCTCGTCTTTACGAGCACTCCGACAGGAGCGATCTGCTGTGAAACGCACCGCCATCAACACAGCCATTCCACAGAAACAACGCTCCACATACACACACACGTACACCATCACATTCTACCTGAAACATCTGACTCCCCTCTGACTGTCACGTCTCAGCCACTGTGCTCAATTTATCTGCGTTTTTTCCTTCCCATGAGTCACAAGACACATGAAATCACCATCATAAAGGAATGCAAGGGTACGCAAATGGCCCTCACGAGCGCAAAGGGAGTCGGGTCATAAATACCAGAGAGAGTGCTCTGACGCAGCCGTGATCAGCCGACCCTGATCCTGACTCCGAATCGTCGTAAAGCGAGTACAGCCAGCGGTGAGGTCAGCAGGCTGGAAATGCGCCATGGAGGGTCAGTAGAGAAGGGACAGTAGAGATGGCCATTACGTGACAGATTAGCCATTGCATCATGCTAACGACCGCTGACCAAGGCACTGTACATCAACTACACCAGTCAGTGTTCTCATCTAATAGACAAAATTACCAATTAATGACACAGATTATGCTTTGCTAGAAATGATATGTCCAGTTGTTAAATCACATATGACAGTATGCACTACGACATGTCTATAGTCATAATGTGACCACACTATTAGGGAAAAAATGGTTCCTCTAGGGTCCTTTGGATGGTTAACAGTTCTCGCTTTCTAAAACGGCTCTACTTGAAAGGTTTTCTGAAAGTCAAAGCCTCTATTAGTTGGGTCCTATATAGAACTCGTAATGGTTTTCCTAGAGTGACACTGCAAAGGACCCTTTAGGGCGTTATATGGAACTGTCTTCGAAAAAGAGTAGCTTTGAGTGATTCTTAAAGCCATCGACAGATTTGGGTTACAGTTCCAGATCTATAAAAACCATCAGAGCGAATATCCGTAAAGCTCATTGAGAAGAAGCTAGTGCTAAGCCGAGCTAGCAAACTTTGTGAAATCTCTCTCGATGATGCTGGTGGATCAAACGATGTTATAGTGTTCTAAATCTGCATCCTGCAGCAGAGTGAAATCCCCATCTGTAAGGTTCTCCCTCTACAGCTTCAGGAGACTATCCTGAGACATAGCGTGATTAGCATGCAATTAGCGTGCTTCATCACTCCTTCACAGACTGCAATTCAACAAGCCGATACCAATCCGAATCTTAGATTAGCATTAAATAGCTAGATTCGTTCTAAAAAGGAGCACTCGGTCTCCTTTAAAGTCCCAAAAGGAAGCAAAAAGAAGAAGCCTCGACGCATTGGGGCTGGGGGAAAGAAAAAAAGAGCATTCAAGGATCTTCGTTAAGAGAAAAAAAAAATCTTTGCAGATCTGATACAAGTGATTTGTAGTTCCTGAGCTCCCAGCCCAGAGTTACTAAAAGTGCTTCTGTCCAAAGCCAAGCATGACGTGTCCATTAAGACTGGACGATCAATTAGACAAAAACATGCATACAACAAAGCCTGCTCCAGATCTTCCTGTCTATTTGGTCCACACACACACACACACACACACACACACACACACACACACACACCAGCGGAAGCCTGAAGAGATTAATGGCATCGGTATGGATTCCAAACTCCCTGGTGTTTGATGTTTTGGGAAAGGCATTATAGTAGACTGGAATAAATCAGATCACAGCTTGGAATGTGCAAACTAATAAAAGGGATAGATTTAGGCTTATACTGAGAGAGACAGAGAAAGAAAAGGAGGGAGAAAAAGAGGAAGGGCGAGTGAAATACATTTCATTTGTAGCCATTTCGTGACTTGTGTATCTGTCAAGTAAACTTGTTAATGAACTCTTTGCAGGAAGCAAGAAGGAGACAGACACAATCTTTCCCTGTGTTCTGGAAAATGAAACCCGTCTCTTCCCCTGTCTCTCAGTACAGAAGACAGAAGTAGGATGACATTTTACAGAGCTCCGTTATTATTGGCTCAGAAAAGCAGGTTGTGGTGGAAAGATCCTTGTGCCTGTACTGCATCAGTGAGCCTAAGACGTATCCAAGCTCTCTGGCAATGCCCAACGTCCTCCTCCCCAGAGAACCCAATATTCCTCCTGCCACTCCAATTCCTTCAGCTCTTTCGTCTCCTCCAGGTTTTCCAGCTCTTTCGTCTCCTCCAGCTCTTCTTCTGTTTCATCACCACCAGGTCCCTCAGTCTCTTCCATGTCCTCCAGCAACTGCACCGCTTTCTCTTCCAGCTCTTAAGTCTCCTTCAGATCCTCCAACTCGTCCATCTTCTCCAGCTTCCCTAGCTTTTACGCCTCCTCCATCTTTTCTGTCTTCTCCACCTTTTCCAGCTCCTCTAGCTCTTCAGTCTCCTCTTCCTGTTTCTTATGTCTCCTCCAGCTCCTCTCTGTTCTACAGCTCCTCCATCTCTTTCTCCTCACTCTCTTCCAATCTTTTCTGGTTCCTTTAGTTCCTGCACTTCCAGATCCACTGAAGAGTGAAAATCCGACGTGGAGCTTAGAGCCCAAGATATTATTTCAAGATTATCTTGAAAAGGCAATTCTACTTCATAAGGGGATATGCTGAACCCGGTGCTTTATTTTAATCATCTTAAATATAATATATAATGTAATGATGGTGATGTTTTACAGGAAGGAATGTGTGGTGTGGATTGGACTCTGCTTTCTGTAGTTTTTCACCAGGGCTTATTGGCCATTGAATCCAGATGTAAGCAAGCATGATGCCAACACGCCACAAACACGCTAGCCAAGGAAACCTGAGCTCTGAATATACATGGATACTCACGTACACATTTATATAAAAACAACTAGGCCAAGCCCTGAATCTTAAATGCACACCCATACATACATAAAGGCACATAAATAGAAAAGTGCGCCATACAGCTTAAAGACACACACACACACAAAGATGTACATATGCAGCGCACACAGTTGTGATAGAGAAGGCCAGTCAGTCTGGATTTGGTGAAGGTTTGATCAAAGAACAGTTGAGCAGAGCGGTTTTGTCAAGGAGCCTGTAACACAATAGTAACACCACAGTGCCCCCTACTGTCTGGCAAAAGAATCTCTCTCTTTCACGCACATATAAATGTTTCTGAGGGTTTTCATCCACTCAGGGGCTTTCAGTTTATTTCAAAGATCATGATTAAGTTCGTTTCAAAGAGCCCGAGTTATCGCATCATAGCAAATTGATTCATTTCCAAATGACGGAGTCAAAACAAACACGACTGCCAAATAGGAATAAAAAAAAGACAGCTGAGGAGTGTTAAGTCTTAAGTGTGTGTGGAGGGCTAAAGGCTCATTCAGAACATCATAAAGT
>JAOUQW010000042.1:7593256-7605748 GCA_028565825.1 Olivaichthys viedmensis | reverse complement strand
AACTCAGATAACCACTCTGTACAATTGTGGTGAGCAGAAAAGCATCTCAGAATGCACAATGCGTCAAACCTTGAGGCTGATGGGCTACAAAGGGAGGCCCTACCCAGTATTAGTATAGTATTCCTAATAAAGTGTTCGGTGAATGTGTATTACAAACACAAACCTATAAAGGATTCTTTGTGCTAGACACAATTTTTTACCTCAGAGGTGCTGGCATCTGGGGTGTGAAACGTTAACCGACTAACTGTCAACTGCCAAATGATTTGCTCGATCAATGCTATCGGTTAAAACAGAATTTGAAATGTTGTAACAAACGTTTGTTGTGACAGTGGAAGATTTAAAGAATGATGCATGCGGCGTTAAAAGGACAATGTGGTCTGTGGCAAATTATGTGATGCTGCACTCGATTTCTGGGCCTGGCAACTTTGGGAAAAACGACATTCCTTATGCAAACCTGTTGCATCAGTGTACTCAGAGTGGATGTTCTCAGTGGCTGACTGTCAAACCGTCAATAGACTGCGTACTTGACTGACCTCTGAACATGACATGTTACTCTTTCCTAACAATAAATGTTCGCGCTACAGATTTGCTTCTTTCTTGGGAATGTTGGATTAACCTTGTTTCGTGTGAAAAGTGTGCATTTCATTAGTTATGTTGGCTACGGCTGCATATTTACGTTATTCTTAACTAAAGGAGTAACTAGTGTCAAGGAGTAGCAAAAGTAGACTACATTATTATTACTATTTCTATTTAATAAAGCCTTGTTGGCCGTATTTTAGTCATTTAAGCTGAGAACATAGGTCATGACATTACAACTGAGAAAAGTCATCATGCAAACAAAAAAAATGGATCTCAAAAATGGGATTTGAACAGTACGTGTGGTCTTTATTGATTACTAAGTTTCACAAAAGCTCTCAGCAGAACCTCACAAATCAAGTCTTTAAAGCTGCAGAGAGGCCAGAGGTTCCCACAGCTGTTCTTGCTTATGGTTTTCAGTGATCTAGGACATGAAAAGTATAGATAACTATATATAACTATGCTGTGTGTCCTAGAATATGCTTTCTCTTCATGCTTCTGTGGCATGAAAGTTGAGCTATTATTAAACTGCCGTCATGCAAAGTGCTTCTGTACTCTAGAAGATTTCAATCATGTACCTTTCTCCACGCGTGTAGCCTCCACCATCTTTCAAATGTTTTCTCAATAAAGTGAACATTTTATATGATCAGTTATATATTTTGTAGCCCTTTTTTTTTTTTTTTGGAAAGCAAAAAATGAGAAAAGCATTGTGAAGATGGAGAAAAATGAACAGATGACATGGGAGGGGTGTGGGCTGGGTGGCGTACTCGTCAGAGGAATCTTTCACAGCAGTGCTACAGATGTGCGTGTGTGTACGCATTTCCTCACGGACACGTTACCACGGCAGCCGGCAAATCAAAGAGCCCACCTCTCCCAGGATGAGAGGACCAGCTCTTCAAATGCATGTGCGCACACGTAATCACACCTGTACGAGTTCTTGTCTCTCACCTACACAGTTAATAACGCACAGATTTACAACCAAGGACAAAGCCACAATCTGTATAAAGATTCTAACCCCTAGTGAGCAGAAGGTTGTGAGCTCAAATCCCAAAACCATCACTGTTGGCTTCTTCAGTGAGGCCCTTAACCTTCAACTGCCCAGCTCTATGCCTGGACTGGATTCTTCCTCAGTTAGCTTAAAGCATCTGGCAAATAAAAAAACCCACTGTAATATAAATGTGAAACATGCAGAGGTTCCATCCATGCTGGTTATGTGTAGAGATATGGCACGCTCATGAGCTGTAGCTGTGGCCTTTTCCCCTCTCTGACCCACACGTTACATAGTGTTAAATAATACCACAGGAATTAAAAAAAGAAAAGGAGTTTAAATCTGAAATGATTGATTAAAAATGAAAATCAACACAGGTGGGCTCATTCGGATCCCATTACAAAATGATTACCACAACTAAATTGCTAAGTATTTAAAATAAATAAATAAATAAATGATTCATCACAATTATTCAGACAAGTTGGGTACAAAATAGTTTAATTTTTATATCAACAGAAAAGAAAAAAAAAACACTTGTTTTCTCACTGTACATTATAAACCTGCTACATAATGAAACCTATTAGACTTCACATGTATAAATCACAAGAAATCCTAAAATAAAAATGCCACCACAGTCTGCAAGCAAATATACAGTTTGTCATATGAATCGGAAGCTTATGAATTAAAGCATCAGAGTCAATAAAACCAACATCTTGCATGAGCAAATGACCTCACTTAAGCTAAGCTAGCCGACATCGCAGTCGATTACGTGTAATTAATTGAGATGCACAAACACGGCAATCGCGGATAAAACGTGATTCATTGCGCAGTCCTACCATTTAAGTGAAGATTTCAGGTCATCTCTGCGAACCCTCTTGGATGCGTTTTGTAAAGCTCTTCATATAGAGATTAATATCTCCTCATGCACAAGGCTCATTAAAATAAATCACTTTTACAAGCTCTGAAATGCACGCCATGGATCTAGAGGTCCTTCCATGCTAATTCGATTTCAGAGAGAGCGGCAGGAATCATCACGAGCATGGCCCCTGCTGCTCTCTATGCTAATACATGTTCCAAATTATGCAACGCACCTCTACAGAGACCTCCAGTTTGGCAGCATGGCCGCCCTCATGCATTTAAGATGACGGCGATTATTTTAAATGGCTGGCGGATAAGGCTTTCAAGTCAGTAAAAGGCGCATTTCTGCTGTCCTGGTGCTCTTTTAACCCCTAATGAAATTTGAATGTGAATAAACAGAACCACAGGGAAACCATATGGGTTCAAACCACCAAGCTGGAAAATCAATGCTGCGCTAGCACACTAGCCGATTTGCACGTCGCAGGACTGAACAGAGTAATTATGCTTGCGGTTGGAACACAACACAACACTTATCGGCGCAGAGCTTCAGTGCATTAGTGCTGGTGTTAATGATCGTGTAAGACTGCGCACACATGCACAGCCACAGAGACGCACACAAAGAGGAAGACCTGACTCACTAGAACAGAATTGTGGCTAACCACTGACTGTGCTTTTGGGATGGCACTCGTACTGAAACAGTGACTCAATGGCAACGGTAAAATTCACAACATTTCTCTGTGAGAACATCATCCTGGTTTTTGACACCACAACAGAGAAATGCTCTCGGTTCAACACACTGCCAGCATGAGCGAGTGGTCCTACAAGTGACTAAATAGATATCGTCACTCTGTGACACAAACCAACTGATGAAAAGAGTAAGTCATGAAATAACCATCACGGCATGAGCCACATCCTGACTACTCCTAAACATAGTAAAACCATGCTCGAGTGCATCCGGCTCCAACAACCAAACTAACAATCAAGGAAACACGGGAGACTGATTTCTTTTCTTTTTTTCTTTTTTGGTGCTTTCCACCCCCCTTCTTCCACACTTGCACTCTCTCCATAAAAAAAAAAAAAAACCCTGCAAACCATCAGCATCAATGTGGACTGTCTACATGGTAGACACACATCATAGTGGACTCGCACACCAGAGGTGGTTCCAGCACATCTCCACACAGAAAAAAAATATTCATCAGATGAGCTTTGATGTTCCCCTCCTTCAGGATGCCACCAACAAGGGCATGTTAGTACTACTGCTCTCTAAGAAACACACTCACCCTGTCTTTGTCGTCAGCTACGTCACATAACACATCATCCAAGTCCAGGATGCCTCCATCACCGTGCTCCAAGCGGTGAACCTGGATCCAGTAGGCTGGGTCCTACAGAGACAGACAGGGAGGTTAGCAAATGGGGGGAAAAAAGCTAAGCAAGCTGTTTTCTTATCATTCATATCATAAAGTGCATTAGGAATGGGTAAGAATGATTGACTAATATTAAGAGAGATTTTCCTGTAGGACTTAATGTGCTGTGTGTAACCTTCTAATTATTATACATAATTCATCACAGTCTCTTTTGTCAGTCAGTTTTTCTGACAATGTTTAGCTACAATAAAAAATTATCAATTCATTATTTGATGAATAGGCTTATTTTTGTTATTTATTTAAGTACTATATACCATGTCCACACATCGCTAAGAAAGCCAAACCTGACCCTGACCCAGACCCCGCTTTGCATAAATGCATCTGCTAAACGAGTAAATGTCATGTCAATGTAAGATCCTATGCAGAGGCTTGAGGTAAAGCTTGTAGCCTGTCCCTCATCATTAGAGGCAACAAGAGATGAGGCTGTGCTGCAAACTCTCCTCGGGTTCAGCGTTACAGGAGGCGTTACACTGGATTAAATATCATGAGGACATTCAACTGTGAAGATGCTTCTGACTCAAGTGTGAGAACATCACTGTGTGTGTGTGTGTGTGTGTCAGAAGGGAGTGTGGCATGAAAGATAACCTCAGGAGGCTTATCTTTTTAAGGAGGCAGCATAAAATGAACACGCATGTACTCAACAGAAACATACATACTGTACATACCTACACACACTTGGTACACCTACACTGCACTTTAGGCCAATCTAAGCTGCTGAATTTTGTACTTGCATGCACTCACGCGCACACGCACACTGTCCTCATCCAACCTGGCACGCACAGGAGACTGGCAGAGCTTCACAGGAGGTGGAGGAGAAGGAGGACGAACATGGGGAAGGCCTTTCTTGCAGATGTCTGTCTTTTGTGTGCCATTTTCCCTCAATCAGTCTGTTTTAGCCTCCATTTCTCTTTGCATATCACTGTCTGTGACAAAGGCCCCCCTTGTCTCTTGCTGTGTATTTCTTATCACCAAGTTGTATTGTCATCTTGCTTATTCAATATTGCTCTGCTAAATTCAGGTTGAGTGGATTGGCCAAGTAACAGCCGCCCACTTTTCTACTGAGGAACACGCAAAAATCCTTCCACCACCATATTAATCAACTTTCTGCTCACATGAGACTGGCTGCGATGGATGTGAAAAGGGAAAAGATATTTGCCTTTATAGCCGTTCTGGCAGTGCCGGTTCAATTTGTTAGCACAACAAGATATCTATACACACATTATTAATTTAAGATTACATTAACCATAAACAACCCCGGTCGAAAACGGAAAGGGGGGGGGGGGGACACGCATATTTCTTCAACAACTCTTTAAAGTGCAGTGTCGACGGGTTCATCCGAGTTTGCCAGTGTATCTGGAAGACATTTTCTGGCCACAAACCCACAATGAGAATCAGCAAATATGGGAATAAATTCTGCAGTAGAACTCCATGCGCCACTGACCGTCATATACCCCGTAATGAAGTGAAGCTGTTCAGACATGCAAAATTTCAGATCAGATGCCTTCATAATCCACCAATTCATGGCAAAATTAACTTCAATGGAAGCAAGGGATTCAAATCCTGATGTGCAGAAGGATAGAAGGTGGTATAATTATTTATAAGGGGCTAAGATTTGTAGAAGTGAGCCAAGAGTTCCCATGTTCAATTTAAGAAGTGAACAAGCGGGACTAGTTCCAGCTGCGAGAGCAGAAAGAACGTTAGGGATAAGAGGACTGGTGGGAGAAAGAGAGAATGAAAAAGTACGAGATTTAAGCTATTAAGCCGAAAAGACAGCAGAGGTGCGAAAAGGGAAAAATTGGGACAAAGCGTTTTGGCCCTATATGACCTTCCCCTCTTGGGACAGACGTACTGTAAAGTCTTTAAACACTGATACAATATCAGGTCCAAAAAACACAACAACATACATATCCCAAAGACTACATACTTATTCTACATAAAATAACTACACACACGTGTGTTAAACAAACACAATAGTCCAACAAATGGACACACGATTCCAGATACCTCTAGTACAAACCTTAGTGAAAGAAGCATTGCTCTTGAGATAACATTCCGGGATGGTGTAAGACCAGAGCACAAGGACTCTATTGTAAAAGCACAATTTATTTTTCTGCAGCAAAAACCATGATGAAGCATAAATGGAGGATGCTAGAGAGAGAGAAAGAAAAAGAGAAAGAGCGAGCAGGAGAAAGAGAGAGGGGCAGAGTTTTTTTTGTTGTTTTTTTTATATATAAAGACAATCTGAAATCAAAACTGACCCTTTTTTTCCTTTTTAGTTTATTTCCCTTGTCATAATGTGCACAATTAATCAGTGCTAATCACTTAAAGCACAAAGTTCTTGTTTTTCCTGTAATCTCCCATCAAATCTTCCATCACTTTTGCCTACCTCTGAACTAGAGATGGGCATTTCAGGAAATCTTTTATTATTTAAAAAAATTCAAGGCCGTTATTTACAGTGTACCTGACTGTACTTCATTCTCATTTATTTGTCAAAAAAAAAAATCGACTCCTTGATTACGGCTGCAGCATTTCTTTTTTTCCCTGAAGTTTAATTTGTGTTGGACCAAACAGGCAAATGACTGTATTTGTAACTTTTGGTTCTTAACTAATTTGATTTCTGGTATTTTTTCTTCATTTTTTAAGCTCGAATATCCAAATATTAAAAAAAAAAATGTTGGCTCATCCCTACTCTAAACATCATCTGATTTTTGACTAGGTCACCGTGCATGTGTAGGCATACACACAAGTGAGAGCCCACCAAGCGGCACATTCAATAATACACACCCAGTAACACCAGAGTTGCTTCACGAAACCCTAAACTGACAGACAGTAATAGTTTACATAGAGGCAACCAAGTTCACTGCACATTAAGCTGGATCAAAAAAAACCGTAATGCAGCATTTCATAATCCTTCAAAATCCAGTTCTCAAAACACCATGACTAAAGTTACATGTCATGGCACTTGCTATGATTATAACATCTATCAATGAGGGTAAAATGGGAATCAAAGCTGAGGTAAAGCCTCAAAGTGAGAGTGACTGTGTAAGTAAACCAGCGCTTGTTAGTCTCAGCTTGTCTTTGACGAGTTGGAGACACTTAGATGATGACACGTGGATGATGAGTACTTAGATCAGGCTCTATTACGAACAAACACACATGTACAAAGACTACAAGCGGAAACACACACACACACACACACACACACACAGCTGCACTCGGCACAAAGTCTCCAGTTTGGTTTGACATGTCACTATGCGAGACATTTCCTTCAGCAGTGATTAGCATCTTTATTATCGTCCCACACTTCTCCTATCTGATCTGCTAAAACAAAGGGGTTTATTTAAACAATGAAGAATGCAGGTCTTCACCTAAGCCTCACTGTTGAGATGCTGCTGAATGAATCAGACCACACACTATGAGAGAGACAAAGGACAAAGAGACAGACAGATAGAGGGAGAGAAATAGACAAAAAGAATGAAAAATATGACAAGACTCATAAATGACTCATAAATTTCCTCCCCTAGATTTTTCTCCCCCCCGCCCCATTTACCTGACTTTTGTTATTATATCTGCATTACATGACACAGAGAGTAGAAGAGGCACATCAAACTACGACTACGAGCTGGATAATTATGTTCAAATACGATGGTGCAAATAAGGACTTTTTGGTATTTGTCAAAGACGTACCTGTTGCCATTGATTTTAATGAGAATGCTGCGTTGACTGACAGCATTTAACTTTTTTATTTATTTATTTTACATTGACAGCATTTAGCAGCTCTTATCCAGAGCGACTTACAACAGAGCGCAGGGTCATGATACAGCACCCCTAGAGCAGGGAAGGTTATGGGCTTGCTCAAGGGCCCAACAGTGGCAGCCTGGCGGTCCGAGGCTTCAACCCCCGACCTTCTGATCAGTAGCCCAGAGTCCTAACCACTGAACCACCACTGCTGATGTGCAAAAATGACACTCCATTGTTAAAAAGGTTCACTGGAGTTGAACTGTTGATGGAACGTACTCTGACGTGGCCATTTGTCAGCCAATAGCAGACAATCTGGGTCATCTCAGTAGGAGAAACTAATCACAGCTGTCGGTTCACATCCAGAGCTGTACGATCCAGCACTAAAAATGTACAAGGACAGCTTACGGCGAGCATCAGTTTGGCACGCTCTCAGTGTGTGCACAGGTCTATCAGGTTAGAGAACAAAATACAAACATTTCACCTAAAATCAATCTCCACCCGCAGCCACGCCTACGACAAACCAGCAACACATTTCAATGGATGCTAATCATTCCACAGCAGTTCTCTACGGTGTGTAGAAGCCTTATGGTGGTGAATATAACAGATCCACGAACCGCTTCAATCTATTCAAATTCTTGTTTTTATTCATTTATAAAATAAATTCTTCCCATCCCTATGCGCTGTCAAACTGCACTGCTACAAGTTGCTGGGTAACTCATTTACCAGCGTTTTGAATTAGAAACCTGTTAAACAAGTCTTCAGGTGTTAACTGACTAACTAAAAGGGAGCGAAGCCGACAGCAGCACATGTCAAGAGCCTTGTTTGTTTTCCATCTAACATTATGTGCTCTCTGTGAGTGCCTTCCAGGCAGGGTTCTCAAACTTTCTGCCGCTAAGGACCCCTTTTAATGTTGAGAAGAAAATTTAAAAAAAGTAACAGACCCCTTTTTGAATGCAACACAGATTCATTTTTATGAGTAGGCTATTAGACAAATATTCAAATATTAAGCACATTATGAAAATATGCACCACCATATTAATTTATTGGAGCCATGACAGCTTTTTATTCCTGAACTCCCCCACCCACAGAACACAAACCAGTCACGTTGTGGTCAAATGTAGCACAATAACTTAATGAAGAGCACTTTAGATTCACTTTAACATTAGATCAGGAAATGAAAACGTTGCAGAAGAACGTTGATATAGAAGTTTATATTTGTGGGAGTGGCCTAATTTTAAACCTGTGTAATTCAGGTCACCAGTCAATTAGTTTTTAACACAAGAATAACCAAATAATCCTCAAGGGTTCTTTGGATGATTCATGGTTCTAGCTTTCTAAAGGGGTTCTACTTGGAATCTGTTGTGAAAGAGAAACCCTCTGTTGTAGGGTTCCACACTGTACACTTAGGGGGATCCCCATGAAAGACAAACCGAAAACCCCTTTAGGGTGCTAGATTCAATCTTTAAAAAAATAATAATAATAAATTAAATTAAATAATAAAGAATGTATAGGTGCAGTAGTTGACAGTATTTAATGGGGATCTCCACCATCATAACATCATTAAAAAACAATAATAATTAAATGGCAGGCCCCCTGGCCGTGAACCCATGAGGGTCTGTGGATCCCACTTTATGAACCATGGCCTTATATGACCAAGCACCAGTGTGTGCAAAATGCGAACTTGAGATCAAAGGTATTAAAATAGGCATTGATGAACCCATGTTTCCTGAGGCCCAGTGTTCATTAACAGCTCTGCTTGTTGAAGCATGCGTCTGCTGATAAATGACACTTGGAGAATAACTAGCTGAGACTCGATCATCCAGACGGGGTTCACAAACGGATGCCGACACACACATACACAGACACACACAGGAACACGGGGCCTGCAGAGCTTCAGACCTGTTTTGTTTCATGCAGGCTTTGCAAGCACCCAAAGTCTCTTGAGGCAGAGCAAGCATGCTGAGACTCGCCTGCAGCTTATTTCGAGTCAGAGAAGCCGTCATCTCTTCCCGTCTGCCTCAGTCGGCCTCTAATTTATTAATATCACTTGGAAACCGATAGGATGTTTTATTTCTACAGATAGGGGTGTGATGATTTTACTGAATCAATATAACCACATCAGGATGTCAAATAATGAAGATCCTACTTCGAAAGGACTTTATACTTATGTGAGGAGTTGATTTGAAGCAGGTGTGTTAAAGCAGCGCCGTATCAAATTAGAAATGAACGTCTTTTCCATTCAGCTCTGGCAACGCACAGACGGTCTGGTCAGATATCAAGCTCTCCGTCTCCAAAGGAAATGCAAATGCAGTGTTTTGCAGCATCAAGACCGTCACATGGCAGTGACACGTTGTGACAGGTTTAGCTGCTTGCATGATTTAAAATCACCATGGCCTCAAGTTGTATCTAGACAAAATGTCGTGAATATACATTTTACCACACGGTTAGGAATAAAAAGCTCTAAATGGACCCAATAAATAAATAAATGACAGTACATATCTGCCTAGTGTGCTTAATATTTAAATGCTTGGATTCTACTTAGAACATGTATCGGTCCTTCATTTTATTTATTTTTCACCTGAACGGGGTCTCTGGCTGCAAAAAACGTTTGAGAGCCCCTGGTTTACCTAAAAAGGCTCGTTACAATGTGGAGATGCTTTTCAGCAACCTGTCATCAAAAACTGACTGGCTTCATAGCCAAAAGGGTATATGAGACACACAGACAGATGTGAGACAGAGACATTAAGAGAGAGACGTGCTCACTTGTCGCTCTCTTGTGATTCATAAATAATAATAGTGTAACCCCAATGGCGCCTCTGCCTCTCTTTGTCCTTTTCACTCATCTGACTTTCATCATCACTTTGTTTCTCTTATAAACTGGTAGCGTAGGTCTGAACAAGAGGAAGTGTGTGTTATTCGTAATATATCCTAATGTTGGTCAAATATAGTCCGATTCAAGAGAAATCGATAAAAATCAGACACTTTGGGTGTGTGTGTGTGGTTTAAATGGATGATAAAAATGATAAAAACACACCAAGTTCACCAACTAAAGCTTCCTAAAATGAACCAAGCTTTTGTACACGATCAGACCGCAGAATTTGCATAAGACAACTGACGAGTCCTGAAGCTGCAGCATCTGATGCACAGCATGGCACAATTCAGTGCATTAACTCGGCAAAACATGTCTAGGGTGTAAAACATGAAAATGAGAGGGGAAGGAGTTGGGGGTTAATGAATGAAACAATTGTTTTAATCGTATCAAAGGACTGCGCAAAAGATCCAGATCATAAATTTACAAAAACACGAACATTATGTGGCAATGCATGCAGTAAGGATGTTAAAGTACCTCTAAACTCTTGTTAACTCTAAATTGTTAACATAGATTCTATATGATATAGATGATATATTTACACGAGCTAACAGCACAAGTGTCACATGTTTAGATCTGAAACAGAGATTTTCTCAGTACTTCTGTAGAAAACTTATTTGGGGAGCGTTACATATGAGCCCAGTTTGTGCCCTCACAAAATAGGCTTTCCACATATAGTCCAATATAACCAAATTATTAAAAATGATGACGTGGTACCTGATAACATTTCGCTGCAGAACCTGTGTGCTAAGCTAGATAGCTAGTTAATTGAGCTAATGTTAGCGAGGACCAAAATAATTTTGATTGTTACGGTATATTATTATTGTGGTCATTATATACACGTGCAGTATTGACAGTTTAAGCTACTGTTAAATAAAATCACGAATTTGCAAATCGCGACTCTGATACTAAAACCCCACTCGTGCTTACTTGTGAAATGCAAGCTAGTTTACTAGCGGTTAACTAGCCGGCTAGCTATTTGCAAAGGCAGGAGGACATGGGGGGGTGTTTCCAAATTGCATGTTGAAGTATAATCGTAGATCCTGGCATTTTTAATGAGGGTAAAGGTGCAGAAGATGTTCCTAAGCCAACTGCAATACTTTCTTGCGCATTACAAAAAATTAAACAATTTATTATTTTGCACAAGTTATTTTTAATGGTTTAAAATGACATTTCTGAAGCACTTCACTTTTTTTACTACTTTTCTGAGATTTTAAAAACAGCTGTTGTGGCAGTGAAGAGTTTAGTCAAAGTTTAAACGGGATAAATAAACCACTCATAGAACTGACGTAGTTCCCCAAAACAGAGATTGCGATGTTCGTCGGCAGGAAAGCTACACACAAGCTCTGTTCATACTGCAAATGAGTAACAAAGTTCACAGTTGGCTTGTGAGCCTCGCTGCCGTAAACAATCTGGTGCAAAAGCAAGCAAAGATCAAACATGCAGCATGAAAAATGTGTGCGAAGCTAGAATGAGTAATTGATTTGGTAAAGGTTGGTAAAGGTGTAAGTAACCCAACCTGTTATTAGTCATTATCATAATTATACATTTTACTGCCATTAAATCGTTACATTATCTTTATCGTAGCACGTTACAGAGCAAGGACACATTGTGCTTATCATTTTTAAGCAACGCCCTTCACATGATAACCTCCAATTGCAATCATTTCCAGTCACCCTGGCAGAAACGGCACTCGGCTTCAGTGCAGAGGAACCGCAGAGAAACTGGAAGCATGCATGACCTCTCACTTAACTACACACACCATTCAGTTTTCAATACTGATTCGTCCGATACACTGTGCCCTTGCCCTGCGTTTGGAACCGATCAAGACATTTCGCAATCGGTGAGGTCATGTTCTGATGATGAGGGTCGGTCTCGGTGCTTTACATCCACACTGTGCCAAGAATCAGCTCCACCAATCCAGAGCAAAGCGGCAACTCTCCTAACGCAAATACACGGCTCTCACACACACACACACACACACACACACACACACACACACACACACACACACACACACACACACACACACACAC
>JAOUQW010000042.1:7456619-7473268 GCA_028565825.1 Olivaichthys viedmensis | reverse complement strand
GGAATTTAAACAAACAGAAGATACACAGCGACATTTCAGAGGCAAATAACTTCCTGGCTCTGCGCGTGGACAGCGTCAGAAACATGTCGAGGCGTTGTCGGCTCGCTTTAAAACATAAAGTGTTCAACTTTTAGGGCTGACGGAGAGAAACTGGCGTGTGCGTGTTTAATGGCGTTAATTAAAGAGAACATGAGCGGCGACACTTTTAATTAAGGACACAAACACTTCACGTGCGCTACACGGGATATTCACGCTACACCACGAGAAGTTGTTTTTGTTTGTTTAGTTTGTTTTATAAACCAAACAAACAAAAAACACAAACAAACAAACAATAATAATAATAATAATAAAAAAGTGAAACGCGCGCTCACCTTTGTGAAGTTGGCGCGAGACTCGCTCGGAGATTGCGCTGAGAAACTACGCAGCTTCCTCCCGACCGCGGTGTGTTTGTGAAAACAAGCTTCACGTTATCCTTTTTCCCCAAACAAACAAACAAACAAACAAACAAAACAAAACAAAACAGAACAAAACAGCCTGTTCCTGCAAAGTGCCGGGAGAAGCAGTACATCCGGGGACACGCTCTGAACCCGAGCGCGTTTCTGCGGTCACGTGACCCTGTTCCGCAGGTACGGCACCTGGCTGACACGCTCACAGCTGCGTGGTTCTCCAACTGGTTGGACGGCAGCTGCGGCTTCGTGCGTGCGTGCGGGAGGAGGAGGAGGAGGAGGAGGAAGAAACAACCCGCCTCTCCCCCGAGCACTGCTCTGATAGGCTGCGAGTGCGTTTGCGTCGGCCTGCAAACGAGCGACAAACTTCTGCGCGCGGGCAGGAGTGCGCTCAGGTAAAGAAGGGGGCGGGGCTTACCGGCCGGCGCTTTTCTTCCCACCTCGTTTGATCTGAGATCAAACGGAAGTGGCGCTGAAGAATTCCTACGAGTTTTTCAGTAAGAGGGAGAAGGAAGGAAAAGGAAGGAAGGGAAAAACAACAAACCCAAAACCCCACCTCCACTGCTCCTCCCCTCGGGCAGTAGAGAAGCTTTTCACATCCTGCTGTGCTGGAACAAAAGCGCAATCACCTCCTCTGCTTGCCTTAAGCTTGTGATTACTGTTTCGCAGGCGGATTAAAACACGTTTCAAATCCAATGAGATCTTTCCCGAGTGGGCATCGTGTGTTTGGGAAGACTTAAATGATCAATGATTTAATGAATGGTAGCCAGCGTGTTATAGCTGTGTGTGTGTGTGTGTGTGTGTGTTGGAGTGTCACAGCTGATGGATTTGAATGATTTATGAGTATGGTAATAATATAATACTCATAAATCATTCAAATCCATCAGCTGTGACACACACACACACACACTGTGTCTGAGGGATGAGAGTGTTGTCCTTGCCCCGTGGGCCTGTAGGGACACCTTTTTCATTTCCTTTATTTTTCACTCATTTGTTTTCTCCCTATGCTGCCAGCCTCTCCGACACACACACTCACACATGCATACATATACATAGCCTATATATATATACTGTATATAGTTTCTGTCCTTCTCAGATCCTTCTCATTTTCTTGAAGGGCAATAGCAGAGGAGGGGGAGAGAGAGAGAATGCTGATAGCTGTCATGGAAAGGGAGGCAGGCCGGTGCATGCACACGTTACGTGCTGAGTATTCTGTGATTGTATAATTCAGGTAGGCTGGAACAGTAATAAGTCCAGCACTTCTGTCACTCTCAATGAAGCTGTCACACTGCTGTTCACCAAATCCTGAAAAATGTCTGGCCAAATTGAAAGAAGGGTAAGGCAGCATCACAACAGCTCTTACTTTTTGGATTATTTGCAGGTGAATTATTGAATTATTTTCTTCAGTAATTACTCATTTTTGGTGCCCCCAAATAAAAAACATTATCGTGGGTCAACCAGAGATATACCGATAATGAATAATAAAAAATAAAAATAAAAACTCTATACTCCAAAATGAAGAAAATAAGTAAAAGGTAGAGGCCATAGCGTGAATGAAAAGCCCTGATTTAAATTGTGTAGACGTAGTGCCCTCTACTGTCTAAAAAATAGCACTTGCATGAAACTCCCCACAAGGTGTACTCTGATGGATAAGGTATTGGTAGTTAAGTAAGCTAAGTATATTATCGCAAATGTCTTTGTAAATATAGGACATATTTACAGTTGTACTGGTGGCTATTTTCATTATTTGCACTTGCCTGTTGTGTCTTGAGCTGGCGCACGATGCTCACTGAAAGAGATAAGGCGGACTAGTTGCACAGTCAAGCAGCAGAAAGAGACAATATGTTGCGAGGCAGGAGATGAAAGGGAAAAAAAGGGAGGAGAAGTCTTTGTGTGAGGAGAGGGAGGAAAATAAAAGGGGTTATTTTTAGCATGCATAATGATTAGATTTTTTCCCCTGAGGGGAGCTAACTGGGTGCTGTCAATATGATGTATTGCAGATAATCTTATGATTCCAGTCATAAAGGTGTGTGTGTGTGTGTGTGTGTGTCACTACCTGTGCACAAAATCAATACGACCCTGTTCCACAGATCTAAAGCTCAACTCTATCGCACATGCTAAAACTCCAAAAGGCAAAACTTCCATTCTCTTATGTTACGGTGCAGCACTTTTCAGCAGAAGCTCAGGAACTGTACCATTTTTTCCAACCTGCCCGTTCATGGTTCCCCAAATCAACAGGCCTCTATGGAAAACTGTACTGCAGATATAAAACTAGCTGTTGTGAGTGCAGATTTTTAAAATCCTGATCCAGCCTGAAAGGGTTTTTGGTTAGTGGGCCAACAAAATTGCTGGTTTATTCTGAATGCTCCATTTGCTAATATATATAGCCTGGGCTTTGCTGTCTATAGTGAAAAGAGTCTTTGTCAGATGCAACAGTGCCGTCCACAAGCATTGGGACAGTGAGGTCAAGACCAATGTTTTTTCTGCGTACTCAACAGTACGTTCTATGTCTTTATGAATATGAGGTCAATATAGAATTTGACCCTTCATTCAAGGGCAGCCCATTTTTTGACACACAAGTTTTGTCTTTTGAATTTCTAGCAATCTGTCCTATACATATATCCTATGGTCAGATACTTAAGAAGGAACCTATGAGAAGAATATGAATTCAGCTTGAGCTCAGCTTGATTTCTCTCTCTCTCTCAGTCTGACACATTCCACATATCCAAGCCTCATAATTGTCCTGATTTAAAGAGCTAGAAGATGAGAGATGACTGATGAAAGGGCTAATCAAAAAGAATTCGTTCTTTTCAGATGTTGTGGAAGAATCTGTGTGACCTGTTTAAATCTGATAAAACATTTTGAGCAACAAATGATTCAAAATGATTCACTTCTGAGGTTACAGTCATCTGATTAGAATGTAAGCAATTCTCTTTTGCTGAATTGATTTATGAGAGTGTTGTCCCATTTCACACACATGCACGGTGATGTTTTCCAAGGGCTGACTGTTTTTGCTTGTTTAATCGACTGGATTTTTACATTTAGTTTTGTAATCTATGAAATCGCAGTATGCTAACATTAGAGTTATTCCACTGAGTGGCTGAGTTTTTATAGATGGTTGACATCAAATAATAGGCTCTGCTGAGCAGGGGAAAAAAAGCAATAAAATGTTATGAATCTTTAATCGGTGTGAATATTGTCTTTTAGCTTTCTTCATACTGAACCAATATCACAAACTTTCATATGATGGATTCATATATCAGACATGATATAATATTTATTATTGGGAATTATACTCCGGTGCAATGGCTGTATGGGCTGATATAAAATAATGCAAATAATGCCTCCCTGATGCCATTTTGTTATTAATGACAGATTTATCATATTCCAAAATATATATGACTTTATTATTACAGGGGTTTTTTTATAATTATTTTCATGTATCATATGTGTGTGTGTGTATTTTGGAACTGTAACCAAGCCAGTATAAAATAAGATAACAAGACTTCATGATTTAAAACTCAAAAATTACACAAAGTTGTCTAAATGATACACAGTTAAAGTTAAAGCTTCTCTTTTGCCAAATATGTGAACAATTATCTGTGGCTTTATAACATTACTTACCGATCACATTCCTGGAGATCTACCTTCGTACAGAATTCACTTTCAACCCTAATACCAAGACGTCTCCATTTCCTACATGTTTCCTACTTCCTGGAAATTCATCTAATATCTTGATGTTTAAATCACTATCCAGGAAAGTGATCAGGTCAGATGGTTAGATTTTTGTTAATATAGAAGTAACTCCTGTGAAGTCTTGTCTGACGTACAATTTTGCCATCTTGTCAACACATTTGTAATTTTTAGCGCCTTCAATAGGCAATAAGCTTTTTTTTAGCTACGCTTTTTATCTATTCTTTTTAAGTAATACATTTTTTCTAATGCTCAAAAGCTGGCGTTTTTTTATAAATTTTTTAATACTTCAAGCTTGCTGTTAGATTTCATCCCTTTGTATTTTTCGGAAAAGATGCAAGCAGGCACAAACTTCATGTTGGAGAAAATGTTTTCTTTATTGAAGCTTCATGAAACATGATACATCCACACCAGGCTGCCAGGACAACAACCCCCAGAATCCACCGCTCATACCTGCGTCATGCAGCGAGGCTGCCGGCTCACTTCCGCGTTTGCGATCACCAAGCTTCTAAGCATACACACCTGTCCCCTATCAACGGCACCTGTTCCCCATTACACTCTCCTATATCTACCAAACACTCAGTGCTCAGTATTACTCTCGATGACCCGTGACATACAAAGCGTACATACAAAGCGACATACAAAAGGACCGGATTTCCCGATTTACGCACCAGCCTACGCCTACGAAACTCTGTCTGAACATTGCCCGACCTAAAGCCTGCCCCCCGACACCGAGACTGCACAATCCCTTGGTTCTGTTGGACTCGTACCTCCTAGCCGGAAGCCTGCACTTGCATCCTCCCTGCCAGCAGCCTGACAAAATACTGAGCCTCACCATGGATGCAGCAGGCGCTGACGCGCTCACTCAGGCAGTGATTCAGCTGCAACAGCAGCACGAAGAGCTGCTGTAGCAGCAAACACAGCAAGAGCAAGTGCAACAGCAGCTTGGCGCTGTCACCACCGACCACCACCAAATCTCCCTGCTCATCACCACGTCACCCAAATATCCCATAGTGCTCGGAATCCCGTGGTTGCAACTGCATGATCCCCGCATCTCCTGGGCCACCAAGGAGATCCTAGCCTGGTCCGAGCACTGTTTCCAGCACTGTCTACCACCCCCCCACATCACCGTCGCATCCACAACCGTGAAACCAGTGACACCACAGAAATCCCGGCAGTGTATAGAGAATGCGTGGAGGTGTTCAGTAAGGCCAAGGCCTACACCCTGCCTCTACACAAGCCCTACGACTGTGCCATCGAGCTGCTCTCTGTCACGGTTCCGCCCAGGTCCCGGATATACCCCCTTTCAGTCACAGAGAGCAGGGCGATGGAGGAATACGTGGCTACATTCGCCCATCCAAATCCCCCACCTCGTCCAGCTTTTTCTGCAGCCCTACATTGACTATCGGGGACTCGACTAAGTGACAATAAAGTACCGGTACCCGCTACTCTTTGTCCCCTCTGCTCTCAAACAGCTCCGCCAGGCGAAAGTATTTACCAAGCTCGACCTGCGCAGCGCCTACAATCTGGTGCTCATCGGGGAGGGTGATGAGTGGAAGACAGCCTTTAGCACCACCTCTGGTCACTTTGAGTATCTCATTATGGCTTACGGACTTTCAATTGTGCCCTCTGTGTTTCAGTCTCTCATCAATGATGTGCTCCGGAACTTCCTAGAGAAGTTTGTGATTGCCGCCTACATAGACGATATTCTTATATACTCCTCCATGCTGGAGGAACACGTGGAGCAGGTGAAGCGGGTGTTCCACAGGCTGCTGGAGAACAATCTGTATGTCAAGTTGGAGTATTGTGAATTTAGCATCCCCAGGGTGGCCTTCCTGGGCTATATCATAAGTGAAGAGAGCATCATCATGGACGAGGAAAGAGTGAGCTCTGTCACGTCATGGTCTACTCCCCGTACCATCAGAGACGTGCAAAAATTCATGGGTTTTGGTTCATAAGGGGTTTCAGCTCAGTCACAGCGCCTCTTACATCACTCCTCAAAGGAGGGAGGAGGACCCTCACCTGGAACCCCAGTGCCGAACAGGCCTTCCTCACGTTAATGAAGGCGTTCACCATGGCCCCATCTCAAATCATCATGACCCGTCCGCCCCTTCATTGTGGAGGTGGATGCCTCCGAGACAGGAGTGGGAGCTGTGCTGTCCCAGCGCTAGGGAGAGCCGCCCAAGTTGTTCCCGTGGCCTTTTTCTCGCGGAATCTGTCGCCAGCAGAGAGGAATTATGACATTGGGAACCGGGAATTGCTCGCGGTGAAACTGGCGCTGGAGGAGTGGTGGCACTGGCTGGAGGGAGTGGAGCACCCTTTCATCATGTATAATGACCACCGCAATCTGGAATACCTGCAGGGAGCAAAGCGCTCAACTCCCGCCAGGCGCGGTGGGCACTGTTCTTTACCCAGTTCCAGTTTACCCTCTCATACAGATCAGACTCGAGGAACCTCAAAGCCGATGCCTTGTCGCGCCTCCACCCCGCGCCCCCCCGGGAGGATTAACTGCCCCGTGCCTCGTGCCATGCCTGCGGGAAAGCCTATGCCCCTTCCCAAACCTCAGTGCTCCTGGTCACATGTGGCGGTGGATTTCCTCACCGATCTGTCGCCATCTGAGGGAAACACCGCCATCCTAGTGGCTGTTGACCGCTTCTCCAAATCCCTGTGCCTGATTCCTCTCCCCGCCTTGCCCGGGGCATTCGAGACAGCAGAGAGCCTGTTTCAGCATGTGTCCCGCTACTTCGGGATCCCCGAGGACATCGTTTCGGACAGGGGACCTCAGTTTATGTCGCAGGCGTGTCGGCCAGCCTCACGTCTGGGCATCACCCGCAGGCCAACGGCCAGGTGGAGAGGGCTGTGTATAGTGTGTGTGTGTGTGTGTGTAAGGCTTTACACATCATAAACACAGCTTGAGGTGGTTTGTATAGTTTGATGTACAGAAATGCAGGCTCTTAGCACCGCAGCAAGAACAGTGAAAAACAAGAGAAGGAAGATAGGCATGGCAATTTGAACTATCATGGAAAACCATGATCCCTTCCAAGATGTTAGCCATGGCCTAAGACTCCAATCACCCTCCTTCAAGGAAGTTACCTGTTGATGTTTGTCCGCAACGAGAGATGTTCTTAGACGTGTCTGGAATGAAAGTACAACATTCTTTACCAATAATGGCACACGTTGCCCCCTTCTCTGCTAATAGTAAGTCTAATGCAATCCGATTTTGCAGAGTCATCCGACGTGGATAATTGCGCTATTGACTTAGCAGTGTCATTACCTATCCACTTCAGAGTATGAACAACCTTTCGAATTTCATCTAACGCTACAGTCATGCCATACTGCGGTACTAGAGCGGCAAAAAAAACGTTGAGTTGGGCTGGCTACTGATTCACTATTACCAAATAAAACGTGTCTCGCTCTAAAATGCTTAGGATCCTGAGTGTGTCTAAGAGCAGGCACCACATATGCCAGATAACATGAGCTGGACCAATTGGCTGGCAATTGATGATAAGCTTGTTTGTCACAAACAAATAAGGTGCCATTATAAGATGGTCGGTCTCACTCCCAAACACGAGATGTGCTTTGTAAAAAAGTGTCAGTATGTGTACTCACAGTAATTTTAACTGCTGGAGATCCCTTATAGAGATGGTACCAACAAGAGATACGCCCTACCTGACGACCGGTGCCATTGTTCCAGAAACATATTAGGTGCGTAGGCTAATGAGATGGGAACACTGTTGGCTGTTCTAGGCTTGAGATAGAAAGTGACATTTGGCTGAAAGTATGGGCTGTCTGTTTTCCAGAATGCTGTGACATAATCCCTTAAGGAAAATGGGATGGCGATTTGTGGATAGACTTCTGCACTCCGGGGGATAAAGCCACAGACCCAACACTGATATTTCCCCACAATCTTGTTCTTGTGCAAACCCATGAGCCGCCCCACAAAAATTTATTATTCACTGATAACTCGGTGTGCTCATCATACCCCTCAGAGCTGACTTCGTTCTACCACACTACGAGCGATAGTAAGATTAGTAGTCTCATCATGTTGTGTGTTAATCCCCTATAGATTTTTATGTTTATCTTACCGTTACTGGCACTTCAACAAAGGAATTCACCACACTTAGCAATGCCAGTGTTTACCTTCACCTTCTGCATACAACGATAAGTCTGTTGAAACTCAGAAAAACATAGGATTAAACACACAATTCAATACATTTCAGCAAAAATGTCTTAGTTACTCTGCTTCAACCTGATGGTACAAGAACCATTTAATTGAGAGATAATAAGTGTTGTTAACCACTGCCTGTTAGAATAAATCAAATATGATATCAATAAATGTCTCCTACTCAAATTTCTACCACTTTCCAAAAGCACTTTTCAGTAACAGTTGTTTTAGGCACAACTCTTCCTGTCCACTGGTCTCTAAGTCTTACCTCTTTGGTGTGTTCACACTCAACCGAAATAACTGAAATAGTTAAGTTATTATACATTACATGACATATTGGGCGAACATAGCATACTTTAACTCTAGTCATAAACAAAAAATAGCAGAAGTAACTCTCAGTAAATTAAATGATGTTGCTCAGTCTCTATGATTATTTGTAAAGATGTCTTCTTTCTTATGGCATGTTTGCGACTTTACACCGCAGTAGAACTAGGCTAGTTGGGGAGAGGCCACTGGTACATCACCAACCAACTTGTTGTCTTGACATTCCTTTCCCTCACATTGTTCTTCAACTAACTTCACATGTATGGCATGAATCCACCTTGGTTTACATTTTACTTTCACTGCAGAATCAGTAACTAGCAGAATCTGATAAGGTCCCTCAAACATGGGCTCCAGTGGTGTTTGCAGATGATGTGGTTTGGCAACAAGAACCCACTGTCCCGGAATCAGGCTATGGTCACCCGGTCCAGGTGTAGCCCAAGCTTCAGCTACCTGCTTCCGTGCAGCTTGAATTGAGTTGAGAACAGTACTTTAGCAGAGCATCACTAGCCAGATGAACATCAGCAGTGCGCAAGTCGATTGTCCCTGGCAATGACAGTGGTCTGCCTGTAATGATCTTATATGGGCTAAGCCCAGTATCTTTGTTGTGAGTGGCTCTTATACTGCATAGCACGATAGGAAGTGCGTCTGGCTGTGGAAGACTCTGTTGGTGCATTTTGGACAGTCTTTCTTTGATGGTACGGTTCATATGTTCCACCATTCCTGATGATTGAGGATGATGTGGTCAGTAAAGCTTCTACTCCACTCCCATCATTCGGCGCACCTCTTGGCAGACTGCTCCAGTAAAATGTGTCCCCTGGTCAGAGTCCACACTCAAAAAAGACGAAGCTTCCGTTGTGAGCACTATCGTCAGCAATTACTCTGTCAATTATACTGACATACCTGACAATAAATGGTATGGAAGCTCCTCATAATCAGTTTACCAGTGATTACACTTTAATACCAATAGGGGGTTTCTGCATACGCATGCTCAGGAGTAGTTCTAAATATACATACATCCTCACGCACAACAATAACTTGATAAATCACATTCTATGCGTAGAAACGTGCGTATGCCAGCGGCACAAACCAGAAACCATTTGCCATGTCAATCACAGGGAACCACTGATGTTCTGACTTGAGGACAAAGTGTTCGTTTGTCAATGTGCTGATTTACGACCCGATAATCCACCATCAGTCTCCATTCTCCTGATGCCTTCTTCACTGGGAAAACAGGGCTGTTAGACATGCTGTGTGTCTTTACTAGGATTCCTCTCCTCCAGTCGTCATATGATGGGAAGAATTCCATTCATTGCTGTGCTACTGATGGGGTACTGTTTGGTGTTTGGAGGAAAATGGTCTGTGAATGTCACTGGTTCCATCTTCAATTTCCCACAATCATCTTTGTCCTTAGACCAGATTTGATGTTTCTCCAGTTGAGATTTTTCCAACTGTCTTAGCTTCCAGATAACTTTGCCTTAGTTGAAGTTTAAACTGCCTTCAAGTTGTAGCAGAATGTCTCGGCCTAACAATGGGTCTGTAAGGTCACCGACCCACACTGGAGCTGTAATAGATTGTGAAGATTTTGGTCGGGGGGGTGCGCTGAAATGAGGATGCTGGGTCTGGCGCTCCCTTTTTAGTGAGGTCAGTCAGGAGGCTGGTGACCTCCGAATAGTCAGGCACAAACCTGCGATAATAACCTGCCAGCCGGCCTTGGGCAGGCCGCAATCGCTGTGGTCTTGTCAATTTGGGGACGCACCTGCCCATGGCCCAAGTGGAAACCCAGATACCGTACCTCCACCCGTCCAATCGCCCACTTCTTCAGGTTTGCCGTGAGGCCGGCATGTCTCAGTGCCCTCAGGACCGCCTTTAGGTGCTAGAGATACCGCTGCCAGTACTATAGATAATGATGTCATCTAAATAGGCAGCGGCATACGCCCCATGCGGGCGGAGGATGTGGTCCATCAGCCGCTGAAACGTGGTCGGCGCCCCAAACAACCCAAACGAAAGTGTGACGAACTGGTGTAACCCAAATGGGGTGGAGAAGGCCGTTTTTTTGCGGGACATCTGCATTAAGGGGATCTGCCAATAACCCTTGGTCAAATCCAGTGTCGAGTAAAAGCAAGCCGCACCTTACCTATCAAGCAACTCATCAATGCACGGCATTGGATATGCGTCAAACTTAGACACCGCGTTGACCTTTCTAAAGTGGACACAGAACCGGACCCCCCCACCCGGCTTGGGGACTAAGACGATGGGGCTGTTCCAGTCTCCTCCTGTGGGACTCCTCGATCACGCCCATGTCGAGCATGGCTTTGAGCTCCCCCCGAACCACCTTTTTATTGTGTTCGGGAAGGCGGTAGGGGCGGCTGCGTACTACGACCCCCGGGGGAGTCTGAATGTGGTGCTCTATAAGGTTCGTACGACTGGGTAAGGGCGAAAACACATTGGAGAATTCCACTTGCAGTTGGGCCACCTCGGATCTCTGCGACGCTGAGAGGTGTTCTCCACATCCCCTTTTCCAGCTCCGGTCCCAGCTCATCCCTCTCAGGTACAATTGTCACCAGAGCCGCCTCCCTCCATAGTTTCAGGAGGTTGACGTGGTAAATTTGGAGTGAATCGCCCCATCCGATCGGCGAACCTCATAGTCGACGTCCCCAACCCGCCGTGTGACCTCAAATGGCCCTTGCTACTTGGCGAGTAGTTTAGAGCTCGATGTGGGCAGTATAACAAGGATACGATCTCCCGGTGTCAATTCCCGGAGACGCGTGCCCCTGTCATGCAGCCGGACCTGCTGTTCTTGAGCCTGGTGTCACGAACGTCGTAGCAGCAGAGGTAGGACACAATCGCGAAGCCACTTTCAACATATAACTTTTATTTATAATACTAAACATGGAACAAAAGACAATCAAGGACAAACTGGATGGGGAACATGAGGGCTTAAGTAGGGACACTGATTACACACAAACGACACAGGTGGACAGGATAACATCACGGGACAAGGGCCACATCACCTGCGTACATCGCCGCAAATGCATGACCAGAAATGGCGGCGGTGGATTGTCCTCACTAAAGTCCCCGGGTTTCGGCACCAGTGTGAAGAGCTTGGTCGAGGGGTGTGCTGAAATGAGGAGGCAGAGGCACGTGTTGCCGGAAGCGGAGCTGACTTTATTTTATTTTCCCTTTTCAGGGGCGCTTTTCAGCGTTCTCAAAATTAAAGGTTGACTACACACTAATAAATGAAAAATTAAACAAAAAAAGGATTAAATTGCTTTCGTCATCTGAATCCTCAGATGCGCAGGCTCCACTCCGCTATCGAGCTCCTCTCTCTCGGTTCTCCAGCTTCCTACTGAGAAAAAACAAGCATATAAATAGGAAGTCAAAAATCATCCGCAGGTGAGACTACTCACGCGATCATCTGTTACCTCGCTCTTCGTCAGCAGTCGACGCTCGGCCACGCCCCTGCTGCCACATAGATGTTGGACCAAATGACAATGTTATGGGCTCACTTTCTTGTAGACTGATGTCATCTCCTCCTGCTCCAACAGCCTTTTTAGATCTTGCTGTTAATGAGATTCCAATTTTCTTTGCCATGTTTTTAGGAAAGCATAGGCCATCTGCTCTATGGTGAATTAGCACTAGCAGGGGCCTGAGGGAAGGGGAATCTATTTCCCCGAATTCCCACTCACGGCCTTGAGGGCCCGTTTTACATCCCTGTCTAGTTTTTCCATCTTGTCAGCCAGAGAGCTTAAAGGGTCAGACGACTTGATTTTTTCTTGAACTCTTTCTTCTTTGATATGCAGTTTCTGGCGAAATATCCCAGTTTTCCACAATTGAAACACTTGACTGGTTTCAGTTTGGTGTCTGTCTGAGAGCCCCCAGAATCTTCACTAGTCACTTCCACTTCTCTGGCCTTGCTCTTAGGTATCACCACATCTCTCTCAAGGCGTATTAGTCCAGTGACCAGATCGCCGTACGTGCCCACTGTGTCCCAATTTGGAGTAGTAAGTTTGTAAGCATTTGCCAGTTTTGTTTTCGCTCCATGCAGAAGCGCTTGCTTCAGTGCTCCATGATTACTGTTATCCATGTTATCGTTTCTGATATTCTCAATTCCTGAATAGTTGCACCAAATTTCTCTAATTCGAGCTTCATAAAGTGGAAAAGGTTCATTCATGCCTTGGATGCAGCCTGTTATTTTCCCCCAGTTAACACGTGCATTTGCTTGATTCCCAATCCATGTCTCAAGAGCAGTCCATGCTGCTGCTAGATTTTGCTTATCTTCACCAATGGCTTCGTCCAGGGCTCTAGTGAGTTCAGTTTGTTCTCTTGGTGTCATAAGAGCACTCAAAGTCATCACAACATCATATGGATGTAGATTATAAATAGCCTTGAGCCTACGAACATCATGCCATGTTTTCATCCCATCTTCTCTAGGATGCTTCATGTCTTTGCTCCATTTGACAGTGTCATTTGGGGCAGGTACTTGATATTGATGAACCAGTTCTCCTCCTCTGTGTCTGGTTTTCAGGGGTCTCAGTTGAATTTCTTCATCTAAATCACTGGAAGTCTCACCCTGTTCTGATTTTGGCCCGCTGTAATGGGCCATTTCAGACAGCAGGTGGCGACGTTTTTCCATTTTTCTTTTTTCTTCCCAATCATTGCAATTTGTTGCTTCGGCCTCTGGGAGGCAGCGTTCAGGACACACCTCAGAATAAGGCGGTGCACTAGCCAATGCAAATGTCTCTTTTGCATATTCATGCTGGTTAGGCGTTGTCTTTGCTCTTTGCAGATTTTGCGTCTGCTGAGCCAGCTGAGCCATAACCCAGTCAACCTTTTGTTCTAGCTCTCCTTTCGGCTCTGCTTCTGTATTCAGAGCTTTTTCAGCCTTTTCTCTCAAAGCTTTTTCAGATTTGATGACATCATTCAATGCAGACAGACGACTTTCAAAATCTTTAACTTTTCTGTCCATCTCAGTCTTAATTTGAATTTCTTTGTGTCTTTGAATGTGTGACAGAACCACTAATACTCTCTGGCATCTCTTCGATTGATCTTTTGTAGACTTAGTTTTCTCATAGGCTTTTCTGATCTCCTCTTCAAGCCACAAAGGGTTTTTTTTTGAAATTCCACACTTCTGAGTCAGTCCTGTTTCAACTTTAGCTAATTCAGCTATAGAACCTACAATTTCACGAAGTTCATTTCCCATATCAGCATCGCTGATCATTCCAGTGGGATTTTCCTCTGCCATGGCTATAAATTCAAGGCTTATCTCCACTTTGTTCTCCCCTTCTCAGTGCACTTTAACTCACAGCTTTCAAAGATGTCTTGACACACACACACACACACACACACACACAGCAGCTGCAACATAGACCAAGCGCACACTCACTCGCCTCCACTCTGCAGAGTTGTCACGGCCTTCTCTAGTCGTTCCTTTCAAAAGCAGTTTAGAGCCACTTTATTATTTATTTTTTTACATACAGTATATACAAGATATGTCTTTCACAGCATCCCACACGTTGCAATCACTACTGAATTCCAGATCCAGCCAATTAATCTTCTCTATGAAACGACCACACTTAAGCTTAAGATTTCTCGTTGTTGCATATGCAGTATAACATCCACCCAAAACTTGCTTGTAAAATTCTCTTGTATTAACTCTGTTTCACAGGTTGTTTTTATATGGCCTGAGGGCTCTGAAATGTTCCACAGCGGGAAAAGGAGGACAGATGCCGTACCTCCGTTATGAGCGCTCTTTGTTCCTCGTTGAAGAAACACTCACAGCATCCCAGTCATATCCTGTTCATGACGCCAATTGTTAGATTTCATCCCTTTGTATTTGTCAGAAAAGATGCAAGCAGGCACAAACTTCTTGTCGGAGAAAATGTTTTCTTTATTGAAGCTTCACGATACAAGTGTTATCCCGTCAAGTGTCTAACTTCCTCTAGCTCTCTCGTACCTCTTGTGCCTAAGGTTCTCCAAGACATCTGCAGATTCATGGAATTATCTCAAGAAAACTGAACTATCATGGACCTTTGAGTTAAGGTGGTGGACAATTTGGACTCCTCTAAATCTCAGGGCAGTGGTGGCTCAGTGGTTAGGGCTACTGATCAGAAGGTCGTGGGTTCAAGCCTCAGCACCGCCAAGCTGCCACTGTTGAGCCCTTGAACCCTCCCTGCTCCAGGGGCGCTGTATCATGGCTGACCCTGCGTCTGACCCCAGCTTACCGATATGCGAAGAATGACTTTCACTGTACTGTACTCGTATATGTGACAATAAATAGAATTATATTCTATTTGCTCATGTCCTTGATCAGATTGTGCTCGAAGAACCTCTACAAATCACTTAAAAGACAAAATTCTTCTTTGTCCTTAATCTTTCACTAAAGTATCGTGACTTTTTCCGACCTCTGACTACATCACTGTAAAACTGCAGGCGGGACTGAATAATATATAATAACCAATCATTTTATGTCATGTTTCACGCCACACTACCCCACTACGCCACGTTGTGGGGAAAAAAATGCGTTCGAATTTCCGTTTCACGTTGTCCTAAAATTCTTTGAAAAAACATCTCTCATTAGGTGATGAAGATGTAAGAATTAAAAATGTAAATGATTCTATTATTTATCACACACTCTTCAAAGTACTTTGGACAGTTGAGCGCTCTACTAAGGGTTCCCCCAGAAGGACAAGCAGAAGAACTCTAGGGTTCTAGGATTCTAACCTCTTTTTCCTAAGAGTGTACTTCAACTGCAGATTTGGAGCTGCTCTAATTACAGGTCGTTCATTATTTTAAGTCAATACATTTTAAGGGTTTAACCCTTTTACACCTGTTTATGATCTGATAAAATATACAAATGTAGAACTCCTGAAAATATCCCCATTATTTGCAGAACCGAATCGAATCAGATCAATGAGCATCACAAGCATTTCCAAGCTGGACCGAGCATGTGTAAACTGTACATTTTTAAAAACGTGTCAATGTGATTTCGGATTAGTTACTGCACCTGATGCCTTTGTTAGACTCACAGCTCGCTCTGTTTGCTTTGCTCCACGCATAAAAATTCCTTTTCCCATGGGTCGAAATATGACCAACACTTCCCACTTCCCTGCTGCTGCACATCAATACGGGCTATTTGCCAACCACAACATGCTGCTTCAGCAGTTATCAGCTACAGGGACACGCTCTGGATGCAGACGCCGCACACAGTAATAAGGCCCAGTCACCTGCCGCGACAGACTATTTCATAAGCCACAGGTTATACAGACCCATCTCTGTCTCAGCATGCTCATCCCTCGCAGTACAGCTCTGATTAATCGTCTTCTCCATGACAAGCTCTACAAACAGCAACAAGTTTTAATTCTCCCCATGCTCACGCTGTGTGTATGGAGTAGTTAATTGTTGTTTGCCTCAATTTGGACAGTTTTGTGTTCCAGAGACCATCTGAGCTTTGACTTGTTGAGTTATTATTTGACTTACAAATTCAAGTTGAGAACGACACCAAGCAATTCCAGCGATAACCAGCCAGACAAGCAACCACCGTAGGTTTAATTCATTAACTAATTTAGGTTAACAACATAGGCCTTAGATTCTACATGATTTTGCAGGACACGTGACGCGTCAATTGGATTCCCATCTGCTTAATTTTCCTTCCTGCTTAATTCGCCCTTTTTTAATTGACTGAAACTGGTTTCAGTGCCAGTTACATTTCTCAAGTACTTGTCCTTGAACAGTCAACGGACATGAGTGAAACCCGATGGTGGTCATCAGAATCTTGAATCTTTTTTTTAATCTATAGCAGACATTCAGCTGTGCTGCAACACGAACGGACAAATTCACATTCACACTCGTGCCAAATACAGATCTGAGTTCACTTTTTTAGTTCATGCATCAGCTGACGGGTCACGCACCCTTTAATAGAAGGATATTGCCACATATACATATACAAGTACAGTGAAATTGATTCTTCATATCCCAGCATGTTGGTAAGCTGGGGTCAGAGCGCAGGGTCAGCCATGATACAG
>JAOUQW010000042.1:7434302-7448483 GCA_028565825.1 Olivaichthys viedmensis | reverse complement strand
GGCTGACCCTGCGCTCTGACCCCAGCTTACCAACATGCTGGGATATGAAGAATCAATTTCACTGTACTGTACTTGTAAATGGGACATTACTTTATTTATTATTTATTATAAACCAAGATATATCTGGACTTCTTGTATGACCTGCTAAGACCTGCCAGTCCTGAGCAAGTGTTTTACTGCTATTGATGCATTTTAATCTACGACACACTTATGAAAAATAACCACAATAATAGCCTAATAATAATAAATCAGAGTAGACAGTCGTTTATTTATTCATTCACATTAACAGGAATATGAGCAATAACAAAACAGAAAATGAGAATGACATAAAATCCTTTACAACTAAATTATATTCATTATAAAAGAAGTGTAGCGTTAAATACATTTTTGTAAATATCTGATCAAAATTAGAGCAAGGTTGAGAACAATATCCCTTTTTTTTTAATTTATATAAATATTTCCATTAAAAACACTATTTCACAGACGTTATATCTTAAATTGCTTGAGACAACATTACGGTTAGCTAGCTATCCAACCTCTGCCTTAACCCCACCATGAAGTCCGCAATAAAGTGAAAATACACATATTAGAGCTTTCACCTGTAAAACGTGATTCCTAGTTCTCTTGTTCTTCCGTAATGCCGATTCTTACATCCGTACGCTGCACAATTTGCCGGCATTTTTCCAGATAATCTCATGTGACACTCAAAACTCAAGTCAATGAGCTCAACCTGGAAAGTTAACCTATCCAAGATGACGGCGCTGTTGAAGTATCTACCTCAGCCCATTAGGGCATCTACCATTTCCTACATCTATGGCCACTACCCCAGGGTTACATGCTGATGGCAGCATAAGGGCAGCTATGTTTTAAGGACCCTTATTTTGGTTAAATTTGATGGCACCGTCGCTTGTATCCTTCCTGGTGAAAGCTCTCGCGTTCAGGCTGTTCCGACTGAGAAATACATTTTTAGTCATTGTTAAGAAACTGTAATATCATGATAATATCACAAACTGAGCTAAAAGGTTAACCAATTATCATGATATGAAAATGCCTATTATCTGCACATGCTGTCTCGCAGTCTCCTTCCCATTTTAGATTAAATTAGAATTAACATGCACACTCATTTGCTCTGCATCATTCTATCTTTGCTCTGTGAATTTTTCGCTACACACCCTTCCTAGAGGAGGTCACCCCTTAGCCCATCAGCGTTATGAAAAACACAGGGCTGCTTTTTTACTTTCTGTCCTGTGAGGAATGTATCTCTTTCCCTCCGCTGCTCAAAAAATGGATTGTGCTCTGCCCTGCTGAGATCGATGTTGTGTTCATGATGCATGATTGTGATGAGATGTTGTGCTCAGTGAGACGGAGGGGGAGAGATTTAAAGGGTGCTCTCTCCTCGGCTCTAGCTGGAAAAAGGTCACGGACGCGTCCTGTTTGCAGATGTGTTCCGCCTTTGACTGGAAAGGTCACGAGCAGCGGTGGGTCAGAGCAGCGAGCTGTGTAAGAGGTCAATAGATCCAAATGGATTGCTCATTCAGAGGCCCAATTAACAGGAGCGATGACGGCCCGAGGTAAGATGTCAGAGGCGAGGAAAAAGCACACTTGCTAAACGATGATTGATAATGCCGGATGGGGATGGTTTGTTTGTTAGGCCGTTGATCTCCCTCGTTCATGTCTGTTTCTGTGTGCACTGTCACAATTTTAATGGGATAAGGCGCAACAAAATGTAAGTGATAAAGACTTCACATGTATAAGACACGGCATATGAGAGCCAGGCAGAACAAACGTGACTTTGTCTGTGATTTAATCTGATACCACTTTTTGCCCCAGCTAATAACCTGACCTAGTTTGTCTGTGGGAGAAAACACATTTTTTGGCAGATTATACAGTTTAATGGTAATTAGGTTCTGTAGGGACGACTTATGCTCATGTTCAGTTTTTATGCATAAAAACTAACAAGTGGAGTTGGGTTATTATTTATAACTAAGCTATATAAAATAATACAGAAAAACTCTTATGGCTCTGTCCCTACATTTGACACTATTGACCATGATATTTTAATGAACAGGTTTGAGATTTTTATGGACATGTTCCCCCCCCTGTGTCTGTGCAGGTTTCCTCCAGGTACTCCAGTTTCCTCCCACTGTCAAAAAAAAAATCTTGGTAGATTGGCGACAATAGGTGTGAATGAGTGTATAAATGTGTGTGTGTGTGTATGTGATGCCCTGCAATGGACTGGCGTCCCATCCATGGTGTATCTCTGCCTTGCTCCCAGTGTTCCTGAGATAGATAGGCTGCGGATCCAGGATAAAGCGCTTACTGAAGATTAATGAATGAGGTTTGAGAACACACTCGGTTTAAATAGACAAGTTCTTGCAGGGGTTATAAACTTATCTGACAGACCATCACCAATTTGTTAGTGTCAATAGAGACTCTTCAGAGCCTAAAAAAGTTCAGTTTGGTGTTCCACAAGGTTCTGTTTTAGGATCCCTATTGTTTTACCATTATATCCAGCCCTTTGAACATGTAATGTGCAAACATAATGATGGATTTCACTTTGACGCTGATGATGCACAATTATAATGATCGGTTCGACTGGATTCAGAAGCACAGCTACACAAAACTGGAAGACTATGTCAAAGATATGAAAGTTTGGATGAAGAGAAACTTCCTTCTCCTTAATTCTGATTAAACAGAAATCCTGATGTTGTACTAAGTCAGCCTGAAATAAGGTTGCTTACTTCACCCTAGAGCTTGACGGCTCTTCTGTGAAACCAAAAGCTACAGTGGATAAGATAACATATGGATAAAGATGAGATAAAGGGGCGATGGAAAGAGTTTTTGTTTTAAATAAATGATGTGTTCCAGTCTCTCCATGACTGTGTGTTGTCTGGTGCTCTTTTGACACTGTTGTTTCCATCACTTTGTTGTACGTTTCCAAAAAATCCAATGTTACAATACCGTATTTACCAAATTATAAGGCGCTATTGTATTTGTAGTAGTGTTTGACACACTGCCTTCATCCTCGGTGGCCCTACCAATATTTTAAAAGGCATTTTAACAGAAGATTTTTTCCATTACCACAATATCCTTGTACAGTTTTACAGTTATTATACAATACTTATAAGGAATATGGATTATTATATTGTGAGTTGAGATGAGCATTTCACGAACATCACCTGACTGAAGCACCCTCCGAAGTGGCTGTTGTTGTTGTCTCGGGTCGTCGCGTTAGAGTGGGTGTGTGTGTGGATGAAGGTAGAGTTAAGCATGAGAGCCTCTTATTGATTTCCAATGCCATCCTTGTTACGAGTAGGCGTGATTTGTCTCACAGTTAGTGAGGCATTAGGTCCAAAATAAGGTACTGCCATCTTGACACTGATCTTGAGCAGCGTGGGAGTGAGAGGACCGCTTGTTTAAAAATGGGAAAAGTATGTTCTGTTGATCAATTCCGCTTAAAAGTTTCAGACGGCTCCATTAAAAGCCGGGATTGTGGATGCTTATTTTGCCATTATTAATAAAAAAAACTATATATATTTTGTCCGAATACCCCCAAAAAGTGAAAATGAACATGTACTATATGAATTAAACATAGAGGACTGTGCAACCTATCAGTCCGAATTCCTGCTTAGCACAGCTTTTCATACGGCAGGTGAAACATCGCTTGAGTCTCTCGCATGATAACCATAGTGACAGCAGCGCTACAGCTAGCGCTTGGCCACAGAGGATTGTGCTGTTATTTTAAACCCACGGGCTACATATCAAAGACAGAAAACATTTGACCGTAAATAAGACCAAAAACGCATTTCCATGCATGATTTCAGCAAAATATAAACATGTACTGTATCTATGGGGGCGATGAAGTTGAGAACTTTTCAGCACTGAAGCGGGCGGCCGTATGCTGGTCTCGGGCACGCCTGCAGTGGTTTTCGAGGTCGAGCCCGCTTGCTGCATGACCCACGTTGCTTTGCCCACAGCATTTGTTTGAATGCTGTTGTCTCCCATGTCCTCCAATATTTTCTCGTCTCCTGTAAGGTCGGGGTTATACTTTTCTGTTAAATACGTATACGCAAGATGGCCACCATACGTATCCTGCGTTCATTCGGCATGTCGATTGTGCACGTCCCGAAAAGTTTGCGTACCGCATATGTGTGGTGCAATACCTGCATAAACGGTAGGGGCAGTATAGTGAAGCAACGGGCCGATCGGTAGGACGAGAGAAATACTCTCCGTTGTGGCGGCGAGATTTGTTTAATGGCCTGATACACCGTCTACGTTGGTGCCACTGCCGCTGTTACTGCCGTTTTACATATTATCATGGCCTCCTCAACAAAATCAGAGGAAGTGGTCGAAGAAGATATTCCAGTTCTGGCGATGTTTCAGCTCTGACCTGCCCCCTAGTGGACAGAGTTTTTAATTCTCCAGATGTACGGAAAATACGCGAGCGAATATGTGATCAATGACGCTCGAGTAGTAGATGAATGTAGTATGGATGAATGATGTTCTGTCTTCTATGTGCAGAAGCCCGGAAGAACCACAACGCAGCCTCATCTTTGTTTCCTCACTACAAGACAAGGTCCCTTGTCCCTCCACCCTATTCTAGAACAGTACGTCTTTGTGCCATATTTGCTTGTCGTGTTGAACATCGTATTGATTTCGTTTCTTTCCTTCGTGCCGCCATTATTGTTCTTTGTTCACTCAGAGGGAAATCTGGAGTCTAGGCTAGAAGTGGCTAAAAATTGCTCCATGATGAGCCAGGTCTCGCTCTGAATGCTCTCAGGGGAAATAAGGAAGGACTGGTAGATTGGAGAGATGTGTCAATCTCTCAGCCATTAGTGTCATCTTCGCACACAGCTGTGTGGCCTATTTGAGCCTCGATGAGCTCCAGATTTTGCGCAATGGAGGCAGCAGTAGCAGCAACACTCCTCATGTGGCACAGAGGGGTGTGGAACGCCGTTATTAGTGCAGACCTGGGTTTCTTAACTCAAATTAAACCAGTTCATCTTCACCCTCTGCCCCGTGGCTGTGCATCAGTCAGCTTAGGAGCGCCATGACCTTTAAGCCATTAGTGAGCACGTATATGCAGTGCAGTCATCCAGGATTAAGAGATTTGTGGACTGGAGTGTTTTTTAGCCTCACTCAGATGCCACTGTAAGACAATGCTTTATTCTTGTAATGACTGGGAAGGAGAACCCACTGATTCAGCAAACAAATGAACAAGTGAGAAAGTTAGTAAGAAGTGGTAATAAGAATTGCCGAGAGAACCATGTGTGACGTGTCCAATTAAGACTGGAATGCACTGGTTGGTGTCGAGTGAGACGATATTTTGTAGCTGGAGCAATAATGAAGTGAAAACACTAATGAAGAGAAGATGAAGCCTTCCACTCCAGCAAATAAACCAGTAAATCAGATAAAGCTGAAAATCTCCTTGGGCTGAACATATTTTTCGCCTGTCATTTAACCGAACTAAAGTACTGAAGGAAGACGGCGTTTGCCAAGCATTAAATGTTCATCACAAATCTACTCCTGCCTTTCTGCTACTTTTTTTCATCAAGTGGGTTTGATCCTGGGCCAATAACATTATTATTTGCTTTGTTACACTCTTCAGTGGGAATTCAGCCTCACTCCCAAGTGGCTAATTGTGTAGCCCAGAGCCTTAAACTTAAGTGTTTTTTCTTTTTCTTTTTTTATTGTAGGCCTAACACGATGGAAGTAAACACATTAGCCAGCATTTCCTTGGTAATGACATTGTATTGGAGTTGCACCATTTGCATTGTTTGGCTGTCGCGGAGACAAATTGGCCGGTGCACTAATTGTTCGAAATTGCTAGAGGTGTCCTGCGGTTAGAAAGGATCAAACTGCTTAGAGCTTCACGGGTGGAACTTTACCTGGACCTTCTTCAGCCTAGAATAATAGTTTTTATAATGATAGCCAGTATAATGCAATTTGTGTGCCGTATTCACAGGTTATAGTTCCGCCTGGCTACTTTTAGAACTAACTTTCTTTAATAGCTCTTGCATCATTCGTATTTATGTACCATGTTATGTATTATATATGCTTATTTATTTTATTTCTTCTATTTTTGTCGTTGCTTGTCTGCTGTTGTTTGCTACCTCATTCTTTCCTAACTAGCTGGACAGCTAGGTCTCATACTTGAGTATCACTATTTGGCCAACATTGCTTTCAAATGCCCTATTCGATCTACTGATGATTTTGTTTATACATTCAGCTAATGTTTGTGATTCTGACTGACAGAACACAGATCTTGGACATAAACAGGACACAAATTGTCTTAAAGCATGTTGGCAATGATGTTTCACAGAACTCAGCATCAGAAGCTTGCAGAGCGTAGGCTCGGTTGTTGTAAGGATGTCAGTATTGGATCAGTATCAGGTTTCCGTTTGTACTCAGAACTTTGATATTGGTATTATATCGTAGAAATGTAAAAATGGTATCTGTGCATCCCTAGTGTCTGTGCGTCTGTCTGTACGTCCTTCTTTCTCTCCCCCTCCCTCTAGAAGTGTCTGCAACAACCTTAATACATGTAGGCTACTTGCATGCACGTACTTGGCAATTTGAGAGAATAGGGCACTATACGATTGCGGTTTCATCCATAATATTACACACCGGGATGCCTTTTGTCCATGGCTGCCATTTACTAATAAATTGCTAGCGTTAGCACGGTAGTACGTGGCGAGCACTCAACTCTAGGCTTCTATAGAACCGTAACTCTGCAGGACTCTTCCATCTGCTCACTAAAGCTCTTCCTGGCCCTGCTGGTCCCTCTGTATCAGGTGGTACCTGCCAACAGGGGCCAGCACAGTCGCCGTGCAGCCCCCTCACCGATGTAACGTGGGAAATGCCCCCTGCCAACTCTCCATTCACTTCCTCTCATGGAGGCGTAGGAGCGGCAGCGTGATTAGAGTTGGGTGTGGTTTTCTGTAAGCATGTTCTTCATACTGAGGCGCTTCGGTGTGGAAATGAGACTACATATCGGTTGTTATATTTGGAGGAATTTTTACCTCCAGTAACACTGTACTAAATAGAAACTGTATTATTTTCCATGAGGCTTAATCTTAAAGCATAGTTGGAAATCTTTTGTAAATTTATTTATTTATTTATTTATTTATTTATTTATTAATTAATTAATTAATTAGATAAAGCACTGTGGCACCTGTGTGTTGTTTGACTGGGAGACAGACAAGTCTTCTGGGTATCACCCTCCTTTTCCGTTCTTGTAATTGCCTTTTCGTTTGGACTAATTAACTGGACTGGTGTGTTAATCTGGTTTGTCAGTTGTCATCAGTGTTTCGGTCTGATTGCTGTTTCGCGCTATGGTCCATTAAGACCAGTCACAGACAATCTTTCATTTCAAGATTGTATTACATTGTAAAGACATCTTGTCATTAAACTGTACAGGCTGTGCGTAATTGGACAGTGAAACATTTTTTGTTATTTTGGCTCTGTTCTCCGGCACATTCGATTTGAAGTGAAGTAATGATGATGAGTATAAACCACACACTGTCAGAACGTATATCTGTATCTATATCAGGTGCGTCATAGAGGAATCACCAGTTTTAATTGTAAATATAAGTCGATCTGTACAAACACGTCAATATCAAAGATTTCTTTTTCTCTATATTCCATGTACACTGGCTGGTGCTTAAAAATACCCTACTATTTTGTATGCTTAAAATGGGGATCAATTCAGGAAGAAAGAATGCCATGAACAATATAACAGTCATTTCAAAGTTCTCTTTTTGCCTCGGGAACATGAGCGTTTTATTAAAAGAATAAGTTCCTGGGCTCAGGTCCTCTGTGTTCTTGCCTTGTTTAAAAGAAGTTTATCTGCAGATTCGCAGGGGGGGCATGAGCACGGTCTGTAAGCTAAGGGGAAAATCTGTTGACGGATCCTTTTGCTTTTATTAAAACTGAGAGTTATTGTTAGAATCCTCCAACAATGCAATAGTCTTTGTAATGTTCTGGGCTTGAGGACGGATAATGGTAGAAGCGTTTTAAACTTTAGACTCTGAACTGTAGTTTTCAAGGAGGACTTTGTGTGTTGTCTATTTCTTTTAAAAATGGACTCATAAAGGTGAGCCAGCGTTTGAATTAAATTCAAATGTTTTTGTGAAATGGCAAGACCAACCAGGGCCAAAAACAAAGGAGAGAGTTCACCGTAGGAAGAATGGATGGAAGATGGAAAGTACTTTGTAGCCTTTGTGCTAATGTAGCCTTGGATTTCCAATAGTGTTCATTTATTCATTTACATGCACACTAATCATTCGATCATTATCTGAATTCAGCAATTACCATATTATACCAGTAAAGTGACTCGTTAGAGTCAATTGTACTTTTAATCAACCGACAAGAAATGCACAATTTGATAGATCAGCGCTACTCTGATATCTGATTGATAAAATAGTTTACTTGCAAGATACTTGATTTAAAAGTAGTGATGCTACCGGGAAAATAAAAATAAAAATTTGTAGCGACACTACTAGAAGAAATCTGATTACTGACTGGCTCATGTAAACCTGTGCACTTAGGTAATCCCATTATCAGATTACTGCATGTAAACAGATAAGCAGTTATCAGGTTATTTTGAATACATATTAATAAGTACTCCACTCATTGATGCTGGGAAAGGTTAGCCTTCATTCATTCATTAGCTTTATTCCTTAGACACCTTAACTTTCTTTGGTCAAACTTCTTAAAGTAAATAATTGGAAGTGTATTGAACATGCATTATACTTTGCGAGTGCTGTGAATCACTGTGCAAGGCAACTTCGCCCCCATTATTACTAAGACCACCTCGGGGCCCGTGGCCGCCATCTCCTCCAATCACACGCTTCCATGAGCACAGGTCTGGGATCCTTGCCAGTGTGATCCCGCCCACACACTTCCTCAAACACACTCTCACACACAGCTCCAAGACTCTCAGGTATTGCTATTTTTGTGTGGCTTCACCGCTCATCTTCCAAAAAGTCTTGAATGGAACCAAAGACTCTTGAATAAAATACAGTTAAGTGCAAAAGTTTATACCCCCCTTTGTTTTTGAATGGAAAAGGGAAATTTTACCCTAAATCTGTCAGTAAATGTATTTAACAGTTTGTCTACAAATAAGAACAATCCCAAAAAGTTACAAATGAAATGTGGAGGTATTCTGCAACAAGACAACGATCTAAAACATAAGATAAAATCAACTAAAAATAGTTTGAAAACAACCGAAAGCAGGAAGTCAAAGTTTTTCATAGGTTTCAAGTTATGAGGAAGGCAGTGTAGGACTGGCAGTGTCATAACAGATTTGTCAAGAGGAATGGGCAAAAATTTGGCCAAGCAATCTGGCAGAGTTAGAACAGATATGTCAGGAAGAATGTGCAGGAGCGTGGGCTATTTAGCCATTTGACTACTTTTGTTACTTGTGATAATGAAGGAACATCTGTGAAAAACCTAATGTCTTGTTGGTATAAATACATTTCCTTGTCTTTATTTAATTCTAAGGGTGAGCAAACTTTCACATCCACTCTATTTGGAAGTAGGAAGTAAGTGTAGGACGTGTTCTTTTTTATGGGTTAGGTATCATCGCTTCTCTAATAGGCTAAATTAGCCTTGATTAGTTCTATGTCGGTCTTCCCTGCTGTTTGGCATTGAATCCACACATGAAACGATGAGAACCTTCGCAGACCTGCTGACACACTACAGCACTGATACTTTGATCTTCACTTGGCTGAAGATAACTGAGCTGAATAACTTGTTGGATCTCCAATGAAAATGGCTCAATAAACTACCAGTGAGGCATAGTCACTACGGCAGAATCTATAATTGATGCTGAGAATTCCTCCTATATTGACTTCTACTGAGCGCCGCTGTTTGTGTCCAGGGGAGACGCAGTAGGTTTGTACACTCTGAAGCTTTGTTGGACTCAACAAGTCTGCTTTCTTCAAGTTTGCTAGCTCAGTAGGGAGCCAAATCCTTTCCCAGCACTGGAGCGTGGGCAAATCTTTTCCCAGCACTGTGTGTTTCCTTGTAGGTTTAAAAAACACATCCTCACCTATACAACAGTCAGTGAAGACCACCATGAGGGAGCGGAGCCTTGGCACAACAGTTGTATTCCACGACACCTGAAAAATGTCCGCTAAGCAAGCGGGCATATTTGTAAGTCCCATGGCTGTCATGCTACTCTTGTTGCATCAGAGGTGACTGTTTGTGTGGCACAGATGGAGCCAGCTAAACAAATAGAATCTGTTTGGCCCCTGGGAGCCGCAGGAAGTGACTGGCACTGGCAATACACGCATGGAGAAGGACAGCGCACACACACATAGGGGAAGCAAATTGAGCGTGCGAGTCGAGGCAAGCAGGGGGAGACTGCAGCATCCACACAATTTCCGGACACTCATAAAAGTTTATGCTGTCGCTTGTGACTCCTGCTCAGGATTCTGACAGCCGCTGTGGGCCTCTGCTCGCGAAAAGCACCTTTTATTGTGTTTTTAAACCCATTAGAGTAGCTTTAGGACACTACTGTATGTCAGAGGTTTGCTCAACATCACTGTTTTGGTGGAAAACAAAATTAAAGTGTGGTCTCGCTCAAGCCCTCCGGCTTTGCTCATATTGGTGTTTTAGCCCTTCCTGCTGAGTGGTGTTTAGTGCATTATATTTTAGGCGGTCCAAGTATTATACCTGCTTTAGCATTAGTCGCAGAAAGATGAAGTCGGCATATGTAGAAGGCAAGGAAGCGAGCCAAATAAGCATACATGGGTAGTGACGGAGTAGGCAGCGGGACGTTTTTAGCGGAGGAGGAGCGAGCTACATTGGCAGAAGTGACAGAGATGCCATTGAGCGCGTGGGAGCTGGTGGCACTTCCCTGCGTTGCCGTAGAAACAGTGTGTCAGCCATGAGGAGTGCCACCCGGCCCTTGGACTGGCCCAAATCCCAGCACGGCCTCTTGAACCAGGTTTCGTTCGGACTTTGTGCTTCTCCGTTTCCTGTGTTTAGCCTGTGGGTGACGGAGCGTGGGCTGGAAGGGACAGTCTGTTCTACTCTCCCTCGGCCACTTAACCCTTCCCCCTGAATATCCATCTGAGATATGAAAGCGTGACAAGGGTCCTGCCACGCCGCATCGCCGACCTTATGGAGGGGAAACACCTTTCTCTTACACTCCCACTCCCTGTGGAAGCAGGAAAGATGGAGAATCGCCCAAGGCTGCTACTTTTGCCTGTTTCAGCAGATGTGTCTTCTATTATAGGCAGATTAGTCCAAGCTGCAATCGATTAATCCTGATTCTAGCAGCCCTTAAATCCTCTAAAATGTCTGTATCCTATACATCAGGAAAAAAGGCACTAAATCCTGGCTCATTACACTTATGAATTTATTTGGTGTGCTAGAATAAATTGACTGAATATGCTACCTTCCCTCCCCAAAATGAATTTGTGGAATTAATTCCAGACATTCCTCACTTCCAAGGATCTTCGTTCTACCAACAGTGTCATCCTCTCCTTCAGGATGCACATTTCCCAAGATTTAAACCTGGGTTTTGTTTCGTCAGAAATGATTCTGAGATGTAATGTACTCTGCTGCAAGTTACTCTACAAAAAAATGGTCCCTAATCATTGACCCCATTAGAAACAGCTCCATTTCAACCGCTTGAATAAGAAAAATGGCTCCAACCGACCGACAAGTAATACGTAACTTGATGTATTGAAAATATAATGTAGACTACGTTGAGAATTTAATTATGTAGCGTTTATCAATGCTACTCAGTCTGAATTTTTTTAAACTCCTTCCAAGCTACTTGATTTAATATAAAGTTAATGTAGTTAGACTAATAGCTTAACCTTTAGCGACACTACTGCCCAACACTGCTACTGTGATAAACGCGTTTGAGGAGACGGTTTCCGAGACACGGTCGAAGCTCTCGCCAGTTTCTGTCCTCCTTCATACGTTATTACTTGGCCAATCACTGCAGAGGTGGGCGGCACACTTCGGAAGCCTGTAAACCAGCTTTTAGTTTAGTGATTTAGTTTTTCTTGTTTGAGTTTTCATAGAGGTCTTTGTTCTCTGGAGTGCCAACTTCACTTGAAAGAAAAAGACACAAGGCAATTAGCCTGTGCGGTTTTCCAGTAAGAACTTGAGACCCTGTTTCATGTTGGTCATGTTTTCGTATTATCGCCTCGTTGACCTTGACTTGCCTTTTGTTCTCCTATTAATCTGGGTCCTGCTCCTTTGAGGGTGCCACTTCTCCTGAAACCACCACTGTGCTTGATTTATTGATGAAATCCCACACACAGCATGCTCTCAGAAGAGCCACGGGACTGAATGGAGTGCCGCTGCATGCTTCAGCTCACAGGAGTCTCTCTTTTCAGTTTTTGCTTTGCTTGTACTTCAGTTTTTCTCCAGAGCCAATACATGCAAAAAATGACATTGTGATGATTCTTCATTGAAAGATCCTTTCAGGTCTATCTCTGTGCTTTTTTTCTTTTCTTTTTTTAAAATGTATGTCAATTACAGACCTATCAATAAATGTCAAATTGTTTATTATCAATAACATGTTAAAGAACATTTAAAAAAAATTGATCAGAAACATCTTTTGCATCATTTCAGGCCAGTAGAAACTTTCATCCTAGAATAAGATTCATGGGTCCTTAACATTAAGATTATATTAGAGGCAAGCCTCTGCCCATATTCATATAACGTTACAGGACCTAATATATGATTGTGGTGTGGGTTATAGCCGCATGACAGATGAGACCATTTTTCCCCACAAATCATATTCATGCACGATCACACATATGATCCCAGTCTGGCCATGGTAGCACAATGGTGTACTTATTAAAGCACAGAGGTGTGTGTTCCAGGTGCCCTGTGGTGTCCTTGTCCTGTTCTCTCATGCCGGTTGACCTTCTTACAGTGGAGAGAACAGCTAGATTCTGTCAAAGCCCCTCAGCTAGGGAGGAGGAACAGCATGAGGGCTTTAGCGTGGGAAGTTAATGATTATGTGGTCCCGCCGTCTTTGAGGACATCTTCAGCGGTTCCTAATGGATGGTGTATGGATTCCACTGTGCCTAGACATGACGGAGAATATGATTCTGCATATTATGTAGTTTGGCCTCTTGTCTTCAGAGTTTCATGTGCGCTGCATGTGAGGTTTAGCAGCAGACATAAAGCAGGGCCGGTGTAGTGGCGCGGTCGAGAAGAGGTCAAGCCGTAATATTCATGAGCATTCAGAGCCACGGGAGGCGAGTTGGAGTTTTTGTTTTTAATATGTCATGGCTATAGCAGCTTGTGAGTGAGAATGGGGATGTGATGTGCACACGCATTCATTGGGTTCACCATGGGTTCATTGCTACATGGAGCAATAAATTGTATGCAGCCTAGTTGCGGCAAACCAAATCTGACAGAGATGTACAGTAGTAAATTAAGTTTGAGTAACGCAGATCTTCGAGAGACCTTAAGAGATGATATTTTGCGATATGATAATATAATAGTGTGCGTTGTTTTAAGTCAGTGGAGGGCTGTTTCAAGTATAATTTCACATGTTTTGTGTTCTGTTGATTACCTCAGGAGAAGTCTGTGGTTTCTACAGTTACCGTTTAGATAAATATGTACTTGTATTCAATATCTAGCTCTCTTTCTAACTGGCTGTCTGTCTTTCTAGCTGTCTATTTAGCTAGCTAGCAGTTTAGCTATCTATCTATCCATCTATATATATAATCCATCTCTAGCGATAGATAGATAGATTGTTAGCTAGCTAATGATCTAGCTAGCTCGCTAGCTATCTAACTAGGCATATCTTATCCAAGATGGCGGCGCGGTAGCACGCAGCGGCCACTACGGGTCCAGAACATATGGTGCTTTTGTTACTTTACAGACATTTTACAGACCACCCCATTTAATAACGTTCTGTTGTCCTGTTTAGCGTGCATTGTCCTGTGTATTTACTGCCTCTGTGTATTTATTGTTCTGTGTATTTATTGTCCTGTGTATTTACTGCCTCTGTGTATTTATTGTTCTGTGTATTTATTGTCCTGTGTATTTACTGTCTCTGTGTATTTATTGTTCTGTGTATTTATTGTCCTGTGTATTTATTGCCCTATGTATTTATTGTTCTGTGTATTTATTGTTCTGTGTATTTATTGTCCTGTGTATTTACTGCCTCTGTGTATTTATTGTTCTGTGTATTTA
>JAOUQW010000042.1:7414919-7425068 GCA_028565825.1 Olivaichthys viedmensis | reverse complement strand
AATAAATTAATCTTGTCGTCTTAGAACAGTGCATTTCACCTTTTTCACATGTGTGCGTGCGCAAGAGTGCGCGTGTGCATGCGTTTAGAGTGGTGCTTCAGCGCCATGGCGATGCTGGCTGTCTGAAGCTGAGAGCTGTGTAAGTTATGACTCCACAGAGAGTTCAGCCGAACTCCGCTCATTGAGCACACATCCACAGGAAAGGGCCAGCCTAATTCTCACCATCAATTACACAAACACACACACACGCTGCTGTTCCCTTGTGCTTGGCTTCAGTTCTTGCATCCCGTTCCCTTACATGCTATGGATTGAAGTGACTGCACAAAGCCGTGCATTAACTCCTCCATCTATCTCCCTCTCTCTGTCCCTCATTTGTCTTCTGCGTTTGTGTGTCAGCCCCTTTTCGTCTCTCTCCCGTCTTTTCTTCCTCGGCCACTTATTTACTTCATCTTCATCCATATCTCCGTAGCCACATCTCCTTCATTCCGCTTTTCTCCCTCTGTCGTCACAGCTCTTTTGTCTTGTTTTAAGATCTTGACTTTTTTTCCCTCACTTGACCTGCTTTATCCGTACAAATGCTTGACTCCCATCTTGTTTATATGCGTATTCCCCTTTTTCATTTGAGAGAGCGCTTTGCTTCTTTCACCCCTCAGATCTACTGCTTGTGCAGCAAACGTAAAAGTCCACGGTTGGAAATATTCATTCATGAGCACTGTTTCAATCTTCATGTTTTGATTCCTGATTCTTCCTTTCATTCGGCTTTTTCCTCTCGACCATTATTAATAAGAAAACCTCAAATTCTATCTGTTGTCTTTTAGGGCCTGATAAGACCCTAAGTGTTTGATTATTGTTTGCTTTTTACTTATTTGGTCATTGACTTGTAATTGGTTGTTTCAGTCCTTTGAGTGTGGCCTGTATGAGTCTCCACCTCATCTCTCACTGCCTGTCTCACTCTCTCTTAGTAGGAGGTCAATGTGAGGTGTGAGTATTGGAATACTGAAATCGCTATTCAGGTATTTGTTACGCTGCATCACGGAAAGTAAGGGAGCAAATATGGAGCCGAATAAGAGAACTCATGTCTGGCAATGTTTTGATGCCGAGAGCAATGGTCACGGTGCAACACCAAACGTACTTACAGCAGTTCAGCCAGCTCAATCCTGAATCAGTTAAGATTGAAACATCCTGCACAGTCACTTGATCCACCACCAGCAGAACAACATGAACCAAAGAAAATACAGATTTATACAGTCATATCGATCTCATGAAGGTCATCTTTGAAATGTACTTTTATTTATCTATGTATTTATTTTCACAGGTTGGGAGTCAGTAGGAGAGCAGTAGGCGTGTCTGATGGCAATCACTTCCTGGTCCTTTTGTTGCTTCAGCATGCTACATGCCTAAAAAGTGCAGACAGGAGGACAATTGTAGCGATAGAAACACCATATCGTTTCACAGGGTATTTACTTTTTATTGCTTAGCAGTTGTGTTTTCATATCTTTTTCCATATCTTCTAGTATATTATATTTTATTATTTTGTTTCCCTCCACTGGAACAAAAAAATGTCAGTTATGTGGATTTTCTGTCGTGAGTTGTTGTTTTTTTTTTCTTTTTCTTTTTTTTCATTGCAAAAGTCAATAACGGCGTTCACTGCTCCTGCTCGAACACGCGATTCAGTCCGATGTGAAAACATATCTGAACTAATTGCAAAAATGAGCTGTTTTTTATTATTAATTTTTTTCTTTTTCCTTTTGTGATTTATGGCAATGCTGTCATTCAGTGGAGGGTCTACAGTTCAGGGTTTCCCATATCAGCCATTAAATTAGTCCATCGTAAATGCATGTGCGTGTATATGTTCCTCTGAGGTCCTGCGCATATACATGTCAATCTCTTTTATTGTACTCCTAGCTCTTGAGATGATTGGGAAATGATTGGGAGATGAGTGTTGGCCACGGTTGTGTGTATTACTTGACACTCTCGCAAGATCTTCGACTGGTACCAATAATAGTTTGACTGGCTGCATTGTTATTAGTGTTGGTAGCATTCTTGATGACCAGTGCTTGCTTCACCCCTCATATTTAGCTGTGTCTTTCTCCCTGTGTTTCTATGTGAGTAAATGTGGGATCTGTCTTGCACTTGTTTGTTGTCAGGTGGAAACACTGTGCAGCATTTCTATCACCGTTGGCTCCAATGTTTTTCAACCGAACCTCTATTCACCGTATCTGTGGTGTATGTATGATTCATCACGGACAAGAATTTCAACACGTTCGCTTGCACTGCACAGAAAAGAACGGAAAACCTGTTTACTGGAAAATCACTTATACTGGAAGTCTAAGGGCAGTTGTTGAATTTCATCAAAAATGTTTAAAACTACAATAATTACACTCTCGCAGTAAAGTTCTTAGGATGAGACAGACATGACCAAATCAAAGCTGTTCTTAGGTAGTTTTAGCCAATGTTTCAACACTGGAGCAACAGAGTAAAAAGGGTCATTCCAATTATCTGTGCCTTGCAGAAGGTTTCGTTGTATCTATGCTAGATCATGCCGTAACTGTGGGACCTCTGTGTTTACTTTGAGGTACTTTTGACTAAGTTTCTGAAAAAGTCCCATCTCTGAAAAGACAAATTATGCAGATTTAGAGCTTTATTTACAAATACAGTTGACCTGAAGAATCTATGAAAGCCTACTAGAAAAATGCATGTTTTGTGTAAATGTTTGTGGACACCCCAACAAGTGCCCTTAGGCTTCCCTTATAAGTGAGTTTTGAGTGAACAGGTTTTCCGTTCTATTTAGCAGTACAGAGAAACGTGTCCAAACTCTTGTCTGTGAGAATCACACATGCACTACAGATGAGGTAGGAGTACTTCTTTAACAGCTATACGGATTGCATTCCACCTTACTTTTGCCTAATGACTAAATGTAAATGTCGCACAAGATTGCTACGCAGTGTTTCACAGTTCCGCGGTGACATCATCTCAGCTGTGCGACTTCAAATGTGTGTGTCAGCCTGTAGAAGAGAGAGCGAGCGAAAGAGATCGGGAGGACAGCAGCAGGCTGTTTCGCATGAATACACAGGACCGTTGAGAGCAGCTTCTGAAGATCCTCGGTTCTGTCACAGCTCCCACACAACTTCAGATCTGCGGGGAGGAATCCTCAGTGTGATACTTGGACTGTGTGTGTATCCTTCTCTCGCTGCTTTAGAGTTCGACTTTGGTAGTTTGAAGTCTTCTGAGGGCTCATGAGGGTGGTAAAAATAGAAGGTTCTGCCATGCTGGGCTCCGGCAGGTGGACCATAACCTTTGACCTCTCAGCGCACCGTGCACAGCAGGGACAGGCTCTATTAACCTCTGGGAACAGTCATGGACGTTAATGTAACCGGAGCAGCGTTTCTGCTGTGCTAAAAGTCTGTTCACAAAAGCTACATAATTGTAGTCTAGTGCACAAAATAACAGCTAAGGCATTTTTTACACAGTATTGCTGCTTTAAGCAAAAGTCGTGTGACATTTTCTTTTCGAATTGATCGGTTAAGAACCAGGTTTTTCTCGCTGTAGTTGTTGTAATTGAGCTGCTTAGGTATCGACCTGTGTCTTAGGTGTTGTGCGTAACTGAGAAATTGCTCCACAGTGCGGTAACAGAACTGGATAAGCAGCCGCATTAGGACCCAGGTTTACTGCGTGATGATGTGTCTGCTGCAGCCCACGTGTAGCTGAGGGCTGAGAGGAATAGAGAGACATCGAGATGAGGAGCACTGCTGTGCTGTCTTCCATCTGACATGTTCAGACCTCTGTGTGCTCATGATCAAGGCTAATCGCCGGCCTAGTACACTTGTATAAGATCAGCTTCCTTCATGAATTTCAAGATCAGGTACTGAAGTGAATGTATGAACATCTGTGTATGAATGTCTAATTGATGATCGGAATGCATCTAATCCAAAAATACTCAATATAGAGTCTTCTAGTGATATACTGTAATTCCTCAATACCTCCATATGTATGGTGCCATACAAATTCACTGTTAATGAGTAAGGAGGAATCTCATTGACTTTAACCGAAACTGTTGCAGCAGTCGTGTAACAGTGACTGGCAGCTCCCACACCATACAGTCCTAGCATTATCAATAATTGTTTGACTCGGATTTAAAGGCTGTATTATTGCATGTTTTAGAGGAACTATCTGTATTCATTTTTGTGGTGTGTTCCAATCCAAGCACTCGCCAAAACGGGTTTGATTTGCATTTGAATAATGCACCCACTCCAAAGGGGAAATTCTGATTCAGTTCAGTGATGCAGTGGATCCAGACATTTCTCTCCTGGCATTTAGAGGGAAACCCTACAAAGCTCAAAGCAATCTCAGCATATTTAGACTTTCTTGACGAAAGTACGACTTACTAAACCAAACATTTCCCAGTTAGGATTAATCAATATCACAAAGTCAGATACCGCTCACCAAAGTTAGTTCAAAGAAAAACAAAGCCGTCTTTTTATGTCTTTCATGGCGGGCACGGGGGCGCAGCAGGTATTGTTGGTGCCTCACGGCTCCAGGGTTCGGTATTCAATCCTGAGCTCGGGTTACTGCCTGTGAAGAGTTTTGCATGTTCTCCCCGTGTCCGCGTGGGTATCCTCTGTGTACGCCGGTTTCCTCCCACCTCCCATAAATATTCCGGTAGGTTGATTGGCTACTCTAAATCATCCCTTTGTGTGTGTGGGTGTGGGTGTCTGATGCCCTGAGATGGACTGGCGTCCCATTCAGGGTGTATTTCTGGGATGGGCTCAGGATCCACCGTAACCTTGACCAAGTGGTTACTGAAGATAAATGAATGAATGAACACACGCAGATGTGATCTTGATTTTCACTCGGGTTTAATTTTTTTCTCAGTTAAGCTAAACCGCATAGCCACAGTAATTGTGATGGCTCAATATTTAGCCAGCACAATTACTGCGGCGATGTACATAAGTACATAACTGAGAAATTGCAACCCACCTGGGTGAGAAACTGAACTGGCCAAGAAGCAGTATTATGTGGCTGCTTTACCATGTTTGCTGCATGATGGTGTGTGTGTTCAGCCCAGCCCAAAAATAGCATTTCTTATCAGAAACGAGTCTGGGAGATTATGGTATCACCCACATTTGATCTGTTTTGTTTATATGGTAGATGTAGCAGTAATTGGCAGCCATGCACAGACCAATGAAAGATTAAATTGCACTCACGATGGGGTCTCAAACCCAGCACCATGCTGAGCCCTGAAACAACTACAACTGGTCGAATCTGAAACTGCAACATGAAAACATGAACTCTGTTTTGTCCTTGAGCTCATGTTCGAGCACATGCTGCCATGTTAAATGAGTTGCAGTGTAACTGGAATGAAATGAAGATGCATTGGCATCAATGAATAGTTAATAATGGTTAGACACAAGGATGAGCTGACCTTGCCAAGTGGCATTAAGCTCTTTCTAATAAGTTGCTCTTGGAGTCCCCAGTCTGATGTCAAACTGAGCTCTTTAGAGACAAGGATTGGTCTCGCAGACCCACAACACATGAATGATGCAGAGCACAAAGACTCGGCCTGGTCATTCTGTCCTTCAGCTTTTTTTTTTTGGATGTTTCTTCTGTTGTTCCTGTCTCTCTCTCTCTCTGCTCCTATTCACTCTCTCTTTCCTCCATTTACACTGAGTTGCCACTTTATCAGGTGAACCTCATATAGGTCACTTTGTAGGTATACAGTTGCTGACTGTAACCCATCTGTGGCTATGCACAAGTTATCAGCTCCCCTCTGCCCCGTCCATCGATGTAGGACCACTGCTGACCAGATATTATTTGGGTGGTGGATCATTCTCAGCACTGCAGTGACACTGACATAGTGTGTGTGGTGCTGGTGCAAGTGCATCAGTTGTGAGAATGATCCACCACCCAAATAATATCTGGTCAGCGGTGGTCCTACGGTGGTGCCTTTCCACTGATGAGCGGGGTTAGAGGGGGGCTAAAAAAAACTTTGCATATCAACAGATGGGCTACAGTCAGTAATTGTTTACCTACAAAGTGACCTATATAGTAGGTTTACCTGATGATGAACTGGCAACTCAAACACAAACACACATTACACACACACACACACGCACACCAGCACTTTGAATGTTTAAGATTTGTGGTTTTCTCTGGCAGGCTTCAGCTTGGTGACTGCGCTGAGATGTGACGTGATATAAGTTCAGGGAAGAAGCAGCGTATTTTCCCCATATTATTGCAGAGGATGAACAGCCCATCTCTCACTCATAAACCCTGCTGAGGGTGTGATTGTGTGTGTGTGACAGATAGAGAGCCTGAGATTCTTCTGTGTATGTGTGTGTATAGTTATAAACAATCCAGATTAAGCATATGTAGGCATCTTTCCTCTGATTTTATGCCCTTTGCATAAGAGAACCGAGCACCTCGGCCCGTTTAATTTGATTTGCAGCATGGCAGCAGTAAAATAAAGAAAAGAAGGAAAAGTAGCTCACCGCTCGGAGGATCCCGGCCATAACCTGCTGTGCTGCAATGCCACTGCAATGCAACACTCTTTCCCCTTTGTGTCGTACACTTTTCACATCATTCTCCCCTGTCGGCCTGTGTATGTGCGCGTCGATGCACATCATAAAGTTTGTCTCTGGTTTCATGTTGTGTACACCAAGAGAGAGGGAGAGATGTTTTAGAAGTGAGTCTGTCCTGTTCTTCCATCCCATAAAATATTGCTGGGCGAAGGTATATATTAGTGCGGTTGAGAGGGAGGAACTGAGATAAATACTATAAACTATGTCTCGAGTGTCTCTGTAGCCTTGGTGAAACCCACTGCCTCAGAAAACTGAAGATGAGATTAATAACAGCTAAGGAAAAATAAGCTAATAGAGCGAAAGAGATGATGACACAAACCGAATTCCCTGTACTGGATCTGACCCAAAGAATGAAATGAGTGAAACCTGAAAGGTGAGACAGAAGAAACTAGAAACGAGTGTGGACGAGCGCATCACTGGTTTGATAAAAGCTCTTTTAAAAAAAAAAGTCCTGGCTCTGGCCCAAATTGATTTCCACTCCCCTTCACCTGTATATGAAATTTGATGGATATTAAATCTCTCTATAATGTGTAATTTGTGCCTGCCGGCAAAGCGTTTCAGCATATGTTTCTCCATTTCTCTGTTCTGAGTGTGTGGAATTGCTCTCCTATTGTGCGTCCATTAGCCCTCCAAACAGCTCCACTTACTTCTACTTCATTGTTAGATTAGAAAACAGCAGTTTGATGAGTCTGGCACCTCTGAAGCTCAGGCTTGGGTGAACTTGTTTGACTTTAGGATGGTACAAGTGAAGTATAGGTCGTCTCAAAATAAGCTCAGCGTGGTTGTCCTTAGTATTCAGTGGTAGGTCACAGGAAAATGTTGGACAGGTTAAAGGAAGCAGTTGTATGTCCAGATTTGTAAACGTGGGATGCCGAAGGGGGGCAAGAGCACAATAAGGGGCAGGGGCGAATAGTGGGACTACCAAGGGTCCCTACGTGGAGGGGGCTACTAAGGGGCCTGGACTAAAAAAGTAACCTTATTTTAAGATATGGGAGCATGGCCCACTGGATTTGCACAGGGCCCAGAAATGTATGGAACACCCCTGCTAAGGGCTGACACTACTGTTATGTAAAGCCCAAAGTTGCGAAAAACAGAATATCTGATCTGTTTCCTGAATTGTAACATAGTGACAATACTGTATTGGCTTCATAGTCGTTCTATAGTTCCTAATACTCGGGTGATTTGCTCAGAATACCTCCAAGTATGGAAGGATATTTAAATGTAGCATATTTAAATGCTAGTTAGAAAATTCCAATTCAAACATGTATTTGCAATTGCTTGATTTGTGTATAATTTGAGACATATGGCCAAATCATTGTTTGAATCTTAATTATGGTGCACTCATACAGGAAATGCAAATACCTTTAAATTAGCATTTCCTAATTGGATATAAAAACGTCTGCCATATACAACGCTACAATAATGATTTAAATGAACATGAACTAGATGTGATTCATTAAGTCTGCATGAATTGAGACCTCTCAGAGATGGGATTTGAGGTCAGAGTTGGGGTGGCAATTGGGATGGTAAAGCTTGGTTTAAGAGTGGCAGCTGCCACCCATGTGGCCACTGCATGGTTGGAGGATTTGGGAGTAATGGTCACCATGCCATACTTGACAATAGCATATTTTATAGTATATAATATAATAGTATATTTAATAGTAATATATAATAATATATTTAATAGTATATTTTGTTCATTTTCCTATTGTAACCTATTTGTTTTACTGATGTTTTTCACGTAATGAATGTTTAACTTTTCTTGAGTGAGACGAAAGTTTCTCGTTCTCTTTGGCTGCCAGCAGTGTGATTGATGAATCGCAGCAACCGTTGAAAATATAAAGGGAGTTGGGCTTACCACACCTTCAGCTGAGTAAATAACAAGTCTGGTCTAGGACTGTTCTTACAAATGAACTGAAACTGATAAACCGCCTGATGCCTCACCAGGACAAATTCCTCTTATGTAAAAACAAACTTGGATAATAAAGCGAGTCTGATTTACTAACTAAATTTTGTTCTAATTATCTTTACCTACTTGTTATTGAGGTATTTTCTGTCAGATATACAGTATGTTGCCATTTGTTTTTATATATTACCCTGCTATATTCTTTCTTTCTTTTTTATTTGTGGCGAAATACAAATTCAGTGTTGATGTTGTCTTACATAGGCAGTGCAGTCCAAACTTGACACTTATTTTCTGTTACAGGTTCACTACCCAGCTATGAGGCTTTACTGTAGAAGCATGCACACATCTCTGTCCCTCCTTACACTCTTAGAACCCATTGCTCGCAGATGGCCGGTCAGGTCCAATACCTTTACACTATCTCAGAGCCACTGCCTCCACAGGTCCACACAAAGCTCCTCCCCCCAGCCACAAATTAGCCATGACTCGGTGGAAGTTCTCGGACACGTCTACCCGCGAGACGATATGAGCAATGTGACGGCTAAAATCCTGTCCAAGGTGGGCCGAGACCTTCACAGCCAGGCTCACCATCCACTCTGGATTATTAAAGAAAGGATAAAGGAGCATTTTTACCACTCCTACACGAACCGAACGGGCACACCGCTCTTCTCCGTCCACGATAACCTCAGCCCCGTGGTGACAGTGGAGCAGAACTTCGACAGTCTGCTCATCCCCAAAGACCACCCGAGCCGAAAAAAGGGTGACAACTACTACCTGAACCAGACACACATGCTGCGAGCTCACACCTCCGCCCACCAGAGGGAGCTGGTGCGCTCCGGGCTCGACCGTTTCCTGGTAGCTGGAGACGTGTACAGGCGGGACGAGATCGACGCAAGCCACTATCCCGTCTTCCACCAGATGGAGGGAGTGCGACTTTTTTCCAACCACGAGGTCAGGACAGGGCGTCTGATTTCCAGAATTCCCTGCATGTAACTGATAAAAACTTTTAAAAGTTCATGACATTTTTTTAACATTTGGTCTTGACTTGGTTTTACTTTGATGAGTCACTGTATGCATTAAATGACTAGATTACCCAACATTTGCATTATATATTTAGTATGACTTAATGCACTTAAGTTTAGTGGCAACAGTGATTAATCCGGGCTTGCCTCTATCATTGAAATGTGCAAAATATAGACTTTATTTGGCCCTGCAAAGAAGTCAAAGCCATGAAAGCTTTTGTAAATGTAATGGTTAATGTGAAGGATTTCAATGATTTACGCATCTTCGGCTCACAGTTCCACTGCATCTTTACAATTGTGCTCAAAAGCAAAAACTAACTTTAGTACTTGAAATCAGCATTTGAAATGAGGCGATGTAATATAATTGGGAGCTATGAGACTGTTTGACGTAGGGTTGCACGGTATGAACAAAAATAGCATATTGCGATTATATTGATACATGTTGCAATCGCAATATGCCTTGTAATGTATTAAAACGAACTGGTGGATGTCGCTGTAAAGATCGGCCTGCGTTAATTTGACCCAAATTCTCTGTTTTTTGATTGCGCAAATGCTACGATTTAGCAAAATACCCACAGAAAACTTGGCTCAAACCTTCAAGGCCGGGGTTATACTTTACGAGTTACTACAAGTCGCATGTGGAAGC
>JAOUQW010000042.1:7397961-7408203 GCA_028565825.1 Olivaichthys viedmensis | reverse complement strand
ACAACATAAACGGGCACGTGACGGTCGTCATGGCAACCGCCACGCTATTGTCTCGCGCTCAGCCGGGCGCGTGACAAGAAGTTACTAACTGGGGGCTCACGAGGGCGAAAACACGTGATGGAAACTAAAGTTATCTGAGAATTTAATCCATAGCTGCTTTTAAAAAATGATGCAATTTTTTACACATTTTATCAATGAAACGCAATCAAAACACTATATTAAAAATTGAAAACACGAGCATACATTGAGCAGTTGTGACTGAGAAGGACAATTCACTCCCCTTCCCCCTAAATCTACACCTTTGCTTGTATCTACGTAGTACTCCTATTTATCTTGTATGTACTGCTGCATATGTTTGTAATAGTGCACTTTGTGATTTTCCACAAGGTGACCATGTTCTCATGACTACTGTTTCTGGTGTGGTGTGTATTAAGCACTGCATCCTTCATTCCCCCTGAGGCTTCCATTTACACTCTATTAAGAGTTTTCTTTCTCTGCGGTTTGTGGGTTTTTGTGGTTTTTTTCCCCACCTGCAGAACCTGAACAAATATGCACATGCGCTACTGTGCTGACCTTCAATTCTGTGCGCAGTATAATTTAGCAAACAAGAGTGAGACTTGATGCCTAGAGATATTGTACAAGGTTTAGTGTGTATTCTTACTGCTGTCGTCACACGCACGAACACACACCCTCGCGATCTTCTTTTGACTTTGTCAGTGTCCCAGCTCTGTGCCTCTTCACTGCAGGAGTTCTGACAGAGTCGCTCCACTACTCTCACTCACACTCACACTCCCTCTCCCTCTCTCACACACTCACACACACACACACACACACCACGCAACTATATACACATTGATGCACACTCTTCCCTTTCCCATTCTCATTTTTACTCCCAACTCTCTAGCTCAGTCTCTCTCTCTCTCTCTCTCTCTCTCTCTCTCTCTCTCTCTCACTCACACACTTTCTCTCTGTGTCTCTTTCCCTTTCTCTCGTTCCTACCTCTTTTGCTTCGTCTCCCTCCCTTTCTTCACTGCGGCAGAGCAGTGTGGCTCCGTTGCCAAGGCAACTCCTCATTCAGTCCTCTTCATTCGCAACCCCCTTCCCACACACTCACACTCTCTCTCTCTCTCACACACACACACACACACACACACACACACACCCTTCACTTCAGACCAGCGAGACAATAAAAAGCTGCCAGCAAGACCGAATTAAATGTGTGGCAGGAGCTCCACAGATAGGAGGCAGCGACTGGGATGCCAGTGGGGGTACAGTGGAAAGCAAGAGAGAATATCAATGAGAGGCAGAGAGCATTAAACAGAGGGACGAGAGACATCCAGGGAGGTTGAAAGGTTATTTATTTGTCTCCGAGCGCGAGCGCCATATGTGAAGCGTGGCATAAGTGTGCCAAAGGCGGTACGTTTGCTTAAGGGGAGAGGGGAGACTAATGAAAGGAGGGAAATTAATGAAAGCAGGAAAGTGGAGGAGGTGGAGGAGAAAGGGAGACTCCTCACTGGCTGCTGGTCCACTTAGTTATTCATTGAAGCGCCGCATGTAATCCCGATTCTACAGTGGGCCCAGAATGCAGCCCTGTGGGACCTCGCCCGAGCCGAGTGCAGCATATGGGACCCAGTGTTAATGACGGGAGGAGGCGGGGCTTAGTCACGCCCTGAAGGACCAGGAGACCCCGCAATGTGATTAAAGCCGTGTTTGGAGACAATTAACGGCCCTTCAAGTCACGCACCGCAGGGCCCCTGGGACTGCAGGGGAGCAGGGGGCCGCTGGTGGGAGGGTGAGGTACCAGCTGAGCTCCCGTTCTGGTTCAGGTGGCACTTTCAATCTTAATCTTAATTCTTAATACCACACACCCTCACCTCCAACTCGCGTCCCTCCCTCCCTTTCCACACTGAATAAATCATGTGCCAATTGCGAGCAGCTCCTGTTAGAGCTCACACAGACATGCATGTGCACACACTTACACACGTACACACAGACGTCTCTGGCCTCATTACAGCACTTCTGTTGGGACACTGCGATTTTGGCGAGCTGGCGTTTTTTTAATGAGACGGCCTTCCCTTCAATCTGTGCGTGTATTTGTCTGTCTATCTGTCTAACTGTCCATCTCTGTGTGTCTGTTTATTTATCTACCTAACTGTCTGTCTCTGTTGATCTGTCTGTCTGAATGGTTGTGTAACTACCTGGCTGCCTGTCTGTCTACCGACCTAACTGTTATCTACCTGTCTGTCTGTCTTTCGGTCTGTCTGGCTGGCTGTCTAATATTTTGTCTGCCTCTGTCGGTCTACCTACCTGTCTGTCTGTGTACAGTGTCTGACTGTCTAACTGTCTATCTATCTACAGTATCTGTCTGTCTGTCTTATCTGTACATTTTTCTAAATATCTCTAAATATCTATCTATCTATTTATCTAATGTATATTGTATAAAAAATGGATCGCAAAGGTAGGAAGAAGGAGAGAAACAGACAAAGTAGTGAAAGGGATCAAACAATGGGAGGAAAAAGCAACAGCTGTCTTCAGTCTTGACCTCGTGTAGCGTCTCCTCCCATTTCTTCCCCTCCCCTCCTCCACTTTGCCCTGGACGTGCTCCCAGTGCTTCCAGTGCTCCCAGTGGAAGTAATCACTGCAGGGAGAGGGGTCTTCACACAGCTGCTCCCTCCCTCCTGCTCCCTCTGTCCCTCTGACACTCAAACACACAGTGTACATATCAGTGTTCATTGCAGTGTTCATTCCCCCAAATGTACCCTGTGTGTACATAGTAGCATTTGAAATTATTGCGCAAGGTTTCAGTCTGTCTCACACTCCTTATTCATACGCTGTCTCGATTTTCTGCTCCCTCCCGCTCTCTTTTTTTTTTTTTTTTCTTCCACACATACACACACACTCAGTCACGGCAGCCCCCTCCACCTCATCATCCCTCGGGTTTGTGGGTCCAGAGCAAACATTTGTTTGTGCAGTGTTCCATTTCAGCCATTTTGGGAGGGTGGGGGTAAATGGAGCTAGATATTAGAGCAGCGAGCCACTGAGAGGACGAAAGAGAAAGGAAGGAAATGGAGAGCAAGTGCGAGGCTTCGTACATGTGGCGTTCCATCTCTCTTTTTGCACTGTGTAATGTATTGTAATGCGCTGGCCTACTTTTAAAACTGCAGCACTGCCTTCAGCTTGCGGTGTGGAATGACTGAGGAGAACATTACTTCATACTTAGACAGGAATCTGTGCTCACCAGTCATATGTGGCGGGTGTGTGTGTGAAAGAGAGTGTGACTGTACTGTGTACGTGCAACAGTATATGCACTCACTTTTGTCATTCGACAAAGAAAAAACAAGTGCTTGTACAGTACATTTACCAGATAGCAGACGTTCAGACTTTGACAGTGTTATGTGCTTTTGAAAAGTGAGTGTAGTTTGCCCAGCATTATTTATATAAAAGGAGTGTTGATTTTATTTTATTTAAGTCGTGATTTAGGTTTATTTCTTTTGCTTTTTTTTCGTGCAGCTAGAATGAACAGACACAATACAGTGCGGACTAAGGTAACAATAAAGTGACAATAGCACAAAGTAACAGTAGAAGTAGCAGGTTTCAGTCCAAGGGATTTTATCCAAAAAAAAATGTTTCAGCGCATTGAAATGTTTGTGACAGAAACAGCAGTTATCAGTTACTGTATATCTTACAAATATTGGCAGGTTTTTTTATTTAGTGAAAAACCATGATGGAAATGTTCTTGACAGGAGAAATACTGTGATTATGCATAACATGCCTCTTTTACAAAAAAACAACAAAACAAAGCAACGAGAAAATCAGGACAACGCAGAGTGGGACAGCTGGACCAAGGAGGAGAACGAGCAGTGGACAATGTTCAACACAAATTCATTCACTGCGTTATTATGCATTACGGCCGTACTATTATTACGGAACGCAAACTTTATAGGAAAGTCTATTTCTATCCACTGTCCTCCACTGACAGTTCGGAAAAGTCCAATGTTGCGTGATGTAGGTTCCAAGCTGGAGCCGTGATCATAATAGAATTATATATATAGTATAGTCCCACTTTAACGCCTATAATTTTGCATCATATTTTAGGGGCTGTGAAAGTAGGGTGGCAATTGCCTCAGCATGTAGAGGGTGGAAACCAGCCCCCCTGCCTTCCTATAGCTCCCCTCCTGGAGAGGAGAACCGTCGTTGGTTTAATTCTGGAAAATAATGTGACGTCTGTATTTGATGGGAAACTGCAGCACATTAATAGGGCAGTTTCATGTAGCTCTTTGTGCTTCATTTGTGCTCTGTCCTCTTTGGATGTTATGAGCTGTGGAGATGAGCCGAGACATTAATCAGTCATCTGTACATTCTGTCTGTTCTTGTCACGTTTATCAGTGGGCGATGGGAAAAGAAAACATGTACACAATTTGTGATTATGTGTGAAATTCTTGATGGAAAGGTGTCAAAACAACATTTACATTTTACATTTACAGCATTTAGCAGACGCCTTTATCAAGAGGATACACAGGGTCATGATACGGTGCCACTGGACCAGAGTGGGTTAAGGGCCTTGCTCAAGGACCCAACAGTGGCAGCTTGATGGTCCTGAGGCTTGAACCCATGACCTTTTGATCTGTAACCCAGAGCCACCACTGCCTACAACACTTTTTTTCATAAAACTTGTAAGAGCAGTGTGTTTTTGCAGTAAGTGACATTATTACATGAAGCATTTTTATCGCAAAAGTCAATTTAATGGAAACAAGATGCCGGCAGGAAAATGTGCAAACATTTTTTTTAGCATTTGCATTATGCACATAAATTCGATAAAAGTCTAGCAACTATGTATGAGGCCTTTATAACCTACACTGCAAGTGTTATTTAAGCAGTTTGATTGCATTGCAGACCTGCTTATAAGACACCACCTGAAGCTAGTTACGCTGAGTAAGAGTAAAATGTAAATGCATGTGCTGCATTCTTGAGCATTTGTGTATGTGTACATGCTTGTGTACGCGTGTTTTGTTTATGAGCGCTGGGCTGCAGCACCAGCTGACTCAGCTGTCGAAGGGGCCAGGGCACGCGTGACAAACAGAACCTGCTAGCAGCTGGCACGCTGCCCGCTCCAGACCGTCGCCATCATCAGGCTAGTGGGACAACTGAACAAAAGGCCCCAGGGAGGCAGAGACAAGGGGAATCAAACACCACACAACCTCCAAGGGAACTCTCAGCAAAAATTGAGAGCAGTTTGTCAGCAGAGTGCTGGCGTAGTAGAGAAACGCAGACGCTTTTACTAGGCAGTCAGTCATTGATAAATACCTTTTGGCGGCAGTGAGACTGTCGAAAAGATTTGTCAATAGATTGTGACTTTGACTGAAGGAGGTTTTGGCGGTGTTTTAATGCTGAAAATTGTGGTATCTTCTCTAATCTTAGATATTAGTATTGATTTAATACCTTACATAGTGTAGTGTAACAGTGTTTTACTATAGATATACTACATACAGACGGGTGATAAATTTAAAGGAAAAACCTGAGTAAACGAGTGAATCCACTGGGCACGAGGGGTCACTGAATGGTTTGATGAGGATGAAAATTATGGAAATCATATGCTATGGCCTTCAGTCACCAGATCTCAACCCAATTAAACATCTATGGGAGATTTTGGAGTGACGTGTTAGACAGCGGCTCCACCACCATCATCAAAACACCAACTGAGGGAATATCTTTTGGAAGAACGGTTCTCCATAAGTTTCTCTAGTACAGTTCCAGAGACTTGTAGAATCTACGCCAAGCTGCATTGAAGCTGTTCTGGCGGCTCGTGGTGGCCCAAACACCTCACTAGCACACTTTATGTTGACTTTCCCTTTAATGTGTCACCCGTCTGTAGATGGCTGTTGTGTATTAAATAAAGGCTGAGCATGGCATTAGAACCTCACCTCAGGCTTATAAATTCAACTGGCGGATTAGATTTTGGTTTGCAGTTTTGCGGGTACACTTATTTTCTGTTCCGTAACACGCAAGTGTGTTTCCGTTGTCTATTCATGCAATTAGAGAAATCGCTAAGCCCAGAATCTTATCCACACTGTGGTTAGAGAGTTATACTTCTAGTCACTCTAGCAGACGCAAGGGTGTGGTCCAGAAAATTGATCTCTGGTCCATCTGAAAATGGTGGGGATTCACCTCAAGTGAAATAAGTTCACCTTCGCTTTTCGAGTGCTCGCACTGAAAGCATCGCACAAAATGCAAGTCTCATGGCAGGCTGCATGGCTAAAATTCTTTTCAAGGGAAAAAAGCTTGTTTGCAGGTGCTTCTACATGAAGAAATAACGTATGTTCAACATGGTTTGAACATTTAATAAGAACAGTAAAGTGTCCCATTTTGCAGAAATGACGTATAGAATTGTGCCATTGATTTGCGGTTTAGAAAAAAAAAAAAACCTGGAGTGAAGACAAACCTGAGATGACGATGATACCTTTCCCCAAACAAGCCCAAAATCAGTTCTGGGTACAGATTCAGACTCAAGTGTTTTGGCTAACTGGAAAAATTCCTGAAGTCTATCCTATTGTATGTAGATGTTTCAGATATTTCCCAACATTGCTAATTAATGTCCTAACTTGTCTACTTCATTAAGTCCTGACTCGTATTTCGTATTAGCATAATGGCATGAATTATATCAATATTGACAAGACTGAAAAGCACAAAGCTTTTTTCAAATAAAGGAGGTGGACATTGAAACAGGTTCAACCTTTTCCCCAGTCCTGCTAAGTGATTGCTTCTTTGTCCGAGCTCAGCTAATGAAAGGAACGGCTTAGGAAGGCTTCAGAAGCTTGGGACTTGACCTGTCACTCAGCTAATCTGGAGCTTTAGAAACTCGTTACAAAGGCGCACTCTACAAGAAAGTGAGCAGTTAAGGCAGGTTTGCAAGTTTGTCTTAGACTCTGAAGAGAAACCGCTGAAGGATAGGTAATGTGTGGTGATCTGAAGCATTGTCCTTACCGTTTACATTCATATTTATTCATTTGGCAAATGCTTTTATCCAGAGAGGCTTACAAATGAGGCAGAATACAATCTAAGCATTGAGCTGGTAAAGACGGTGATCTAAGTCCTGCAAAAATATTTGTAAAAGGAACAGAGAGAGCAGCAACTAAAACACGAGGGTTAGAGTACTTAGGAGTGACCAACAAAGCAGTCAAAAAGAAAATTATACATTCACAGATGATGATCTCCTGTTTCCATGACAGGCACCATAACAGGCCGGGCCAGAAATATCACACTGAAATACTGAAATCATAATTTTACAACTGAAAGTTAAAGGTAACAGATCTCCAGTGCATTCTGGATTTCTACCCAGGAATAAATGCTAAATTATAATGCTTTCCCCAGAAATGGTGGCACTTGGAAAAATTGCTCTGAATCAAGGTCGCACTAGTCTCAGCCTCAGACGCGCCACCCATGGCCCACAAAGCATCTGATATCTTTTGTACACTTGCCTGGCCACAAGCTTGAGAATCTTAAAGTCTGCAATCTGATTATCTATCTGCACTTCTGTGTATTCGCACTTCCGTAACACTGGTTTCCAACGGGAAAACAAACTTTTGAACACCGTGACCTTTCGGATGAAGATATAGTCACTGGATTGAAAAAAGTTCATGCCATCCCAGCTTTAAAAGTTATTAGAGAGTTTTGTTTGAAACAGCTAGTTAAGAGTAAACGTGGTTGACTGTTTGCAATGTCAATCAAACTGCCTCTTCCTGTGAAAGTAGGCGGCCACATTTAGTCACTAAAAAGGACCAGTCTCTCTTGCGAAAACTATAAATCTGGCTCCCGAGACTAAGGTTGCACTAATGGGAAATGATCAAATGAATATTATTACATAATATTAATTCAGTTTCAATTCAAAGTACACTGAGAGAGAACTGTCATTTGCACTGTAACCAAGTATAACAAAAAATAGGAGAAAACAAAGATACTGAAATGAGAAATACAAATAATACCTTGCTAAAACCATAATAATGAAACAATAAAACACATACAGTAAATCAATCAATTAAACAGTTAAAACTATTACAAATTAAGTGATTTAAACCAATGGACCAAGTGATAAAACATGAAATACAATAATAAGAAAAATAAGGTAAAAGCAATAAAACAACAGGCAGTCAATAAAACAGTAACAGTCTGAAGGAAAGTGATTTAAAATGATAGATTTAAATACACCAAATGACACAAGTGAACTGAGAGTGTCTTGTAAAGTGGTCCAGCTCACTGCTCTACAATGATTAAAACCAGATTTTCTCAAATCGGTAAAAACTTGAGGCACCTGAATCTTAATCCTGTCATTAGAACATGTTCGGTAGAGTCCACTGTTTAAGGCCAGTATAGATGGAATATACGGTGCCAAATCAGGGCTACCTCATAAATAAACAAAATACGATGTCGGTGGCATTGCTCAGATACAGACACCTGAGATGAATCTGACATCAGAGCGATGAACTGAGGGTGGTAAATGAAGCAGGAGTTTTTCCTCAATTTTACCACAAACCACCATATTGGAGTCGTACCACTGAAGACTTTTGTTGGTATAGTTTTTCAGCCACAGCTTCAGTTTGAGCGAGCATTACAAAACCATTTAGGAAAAAATCAATCTGTCGACCTTGTCTCCTCCACCGCAGTGCAGTCCTAGTAACAAGTTTCCACAAGTAATAAGAATGGCTGGGAAGAAGTTTCCATCAATAGGTTTTGTCTTTACTGTGTACTGATCTTTAACACTAATAAAAGCCATCTCTCATTTATCAGATGTTCTGAGAAAACAAGACACTCTGCTGAGAAACCTAGTGCTGATGATTATGTTTTAGATCGAATAGAATAAATCAGATGTTTAGAAGGAAATGTTATCCACCATCATTGATTTGTATTTGATTTAGTATTCCACTATAGTATTCAATCTTTGTTGACTATCCAGGAGGAATTTGTTTGAACAGTAAACTCTGTGCATCTCTTGTCTTAATAGTGCATGATTAGTTGATTAATAATTTAGCCCAGCTTGGTAATGTAATTAAATCTAATGTCACCTAATGATATTTCACCAGCACCCAAGTACACCTCATATATTTAATCCTTCAAATATTACTGTGTATTTAGGGAGTGACTATACACTTCTTTTTAACACTGAAATTTTCCCTCGTGTTTACTTTTTCTGTTCTTTTTCATGTACCATCTCTCTTTTTTTACCTTTTGTCCATTGCTTTTGACAGTAATACCAGTTTGTGAGTCAGCACAAATCCTATCACTTTGCATATTCATAGCATTTTATAGCAATTACATAAAAGGGTTCAGCTGAAAATCTTTGCGCAGTCCATCAATACCAGAGAGTAAAATTACATTTTTATTTACTTTTTTGGCAGACACTATTATCCAAAGTGATTTACAGGTGAGGCATAAAACAATTCAAGCACAGAGCTGAGCTGATTAGGGTTAAATGCCCAACATTGGCTCTGTGGCAGTTCTGGGATTTGAACTCACAACCTCCTGGTCACTAGTGCAGAACCTTAATTACTGAGCCACCATTGCCTCCATACAAAAAATACATACAGATTCATGAAATGTCAAGTTTTGTGATTGTAAAAAAAAAAAAAAAAAGTCAGTACACAGTATATTTCAGTAAATATGCTCCATGCAGGCTCTTTTTCTTCACTAAATCTGTTTCAATCTTATTCAGCTGTATAATCTTGAGATCCATTGATCTATTTATACATTGATGCCGCATATTTATGAGCAGGGACTGTTTCCGCAGCCAGAGGACAAAATGAATCAATCCAATCCATCACAGTGCAGTTTTTACTATCATGTCTGTGTACCAAATATCCTATTCCTGTGAATAGACTTATCACTTTAGGTCATATTTCACCTTAAAACAACGTCAGATGCAGTAACTAGAGGCCCAGACAATTTATAGATGTAATAATAATAATCTATATATTTTGTTCTGAGCCTGAGTCTGATGTTGTTTTGTTTTGTTCACTTTAAATACAAATGTAAAAAGAGCTGCAATGGGTGCCTTAGGAGATGTGAGCTATTTTAGCTGTCTGTTATATTTTTACATTATAATTACATTATGTACGTAATACACTCACCGAGCACTTTATTATTAATACTATACTAATACTGGGTAGGGCCTCCCTTTGTAGCCCATCCGCCTCAAGGTTCGACGTGTCGTGCATTCTGAGATGCTTTTCTGCTCACCACAATTGTACAGAG
>JAOUQW010000042.1:7382630-7393460 GCA_028565825.1 Olivaichthys viedmensis | reverse complement strand
TTGCGCTGCTGCCACACGATTGGCTGATTAGATAATTGCATAAATGAGAAGGTGTACATGTTCCTAATAAAGTGCTCGGTGAGTGTACTTATGTAGTAGTAATATATTATATACATTATGTAGTAATATCTTATGGATGATTGACAGGTCTGCTTTTCACTGTCTCCTAGTTTCCATGACAGAAGAGCTTACCCAGAACACAAAATTACATCTACAGAAATGCAGGAAAGAGAATTTGTTATAACGTTATGTATTAATTGTCTTTTATTTAGGCCTGATACATGATAATTAGAAGCAAATCCATAAACAGATGGACTTGGGTCATATGGTCAAACCCAGAAAACACCAGAAGTCTAATGAAACAGGGAAAAACATAGAGACCAGGGAACTAGGCAACTGCTAAACACGACTCACTAGTGCAAACTCATGCAAGACTTTGCACAGAATAGACTGGAGCTAGAGGAGCTATATATACACAAACTGGCCTAACATGACAAGGTACAGGTAAAAATAATGTTCTGGGGAGCCACAGTGAGCTGAATATGGAGGTTTAGGGAATGAGGAACATAAGTTTTACATTGCATAATCTGATCTGAATTTTGGTCATTTCAACAGCTCAAGTACTCGACAGTGAAAAGTAGCAAGTACTCGAATTCCCAGAGGGTGCTGATATCACAACAACTTTTTATATACAATTTTTCACTGTTTTCACCCTCAGCAAAACTTAGCAGCAGGAAGACTTCAGCTAATAAATGTGTTTTGTTTTCACTCCACATGTGTTTAAACACAAGGTGATGGCATTCTGTACTAGTAGTATGGTTAGAAGCCCATTAAATCTATAAGTGTCGCTGCAGTATTCTCCTATGTTAATTAATATAGGTTTTTACCAGCCTTGCGCATTCTGTTTGGCTAATGAACTCCTTGGACTAATGCATTTTGTTTGATTGTATACAGTGGCAATGCATGCTTATACTAATCTGATGGTCAATGCAGACATTACATTTATTTAGTACAGCAATTAAGGTCCGCTTTTGTCCTACATGATGCCCGTGTTTTGCACCCAGAGTAAATTGAAAGTGAAGCCTGGACTGCACAATAAATTAATATTACAACTCCATTTATGGAAGAATTTACTGGTACTGGACATCGATGTAAAATGTATTTGATGAAGCAAAAAATAATCAAATAAATATGCATTTATTATATTTGTCAGAATTGCAAGTACTTACGAACTTGTGCCCATCCCTAGTGCATGATCTGTGTCGTGTGTCAGTCAACATAACACATGTTTACAGCATAAAATATGGATATGAAAATATGTTAAATCTGATCTGAAACCAATCCAACGTTTCAGGACAGTATCAGTCCTGATACAGATACTTAGTATCAGATCAGGACATCCCTCATTTTAATAGCTTAAATCAATTAGTAAATTGGTAATTAGGACCTCCTTTCTCCCACCACACAACTCATGTTGCTAGAATATGACTCAATAGTAAATGCAAGAAAGTACCTTAGTTCTTAAAATATCGAGCCACTGGACAATGACAGACTTAAAACCATAGCAAAAGCTTTTGGGATTCTTGTATCTCGTATCTCAAAACACTGTTTTCCAGGACGTGTACAATACAACAGTGAATATTCTGAAAGACCTGAAAGACCTGAAATAATGAGGTCTTGCACAGTGTCATTTCTGCTCTCTGAGCTGGAATCACACATGCTAACTGCGGTACCATCAATGTTTTATGAAAGAGACTAAAGGCAGAGGAACAGAATGAACGTGTCATGGGGATTGGAGGGGAACTCTGTCCCCAGGCAGCTGCTGCGGTGGGACCAGAGAGCAATGAGACTAAGCCAACCAAGCTGCACTAATTGAGACGTAATGGCTTCCTAAATTAGCCTGGCATTAATGTTTATCCATCAGAGGTTTGGTTTCTGTCTCGTAGATCAAGGCAGCTGTGTATGTGAAAATAATAAATATGCACGGAGTAATTTTTAAATACTGAATGTTGCATTGGGTGTTGTTCAGACTTTTATTCATATCTGAAAGCTGTAATTATCAAGTATTTAAGTTCAAGGAATTGCTGATCTGGGACCAGCTCTGCTTTATGCATCGGATTGTATTTAAGGAAAACACTGATGCTAGTTCAGTACTATTATAATTCCTAACATCCGGAAAAAAAGTTCTTAATTTATAGTTTTGCAAAGGTTAATGAAGAAGAGCAAGTAACAGCAATTATTATCCTTTTTCGAAAAGGAAGATTTGCCCAATATCAGCATTAGAAGGCTAGTTTTCTCTTTACTCTGTCGAGCTCATCTCCTGTCCAGAGTCTGTCACTTTAATTTTACTCAAGCGTCTTAGGTTCAGAAAGTGCCATTATTTTGGAGCATTGGAGTGGAATCAAAAATAAAACACGGAGAGCAACCTTTAATTTGGAAGGGATTAAATGCAAATGGCAGCCAGCGCCGAACCTGCGGAGGTTTTAGATAAAGTGGAACGCTGCGCAGCTTAGATGTTATCCAGCATTTAGATGAGGTTAAGCCACCTCGTCAACCTCTCATGAGTAATTAGCTGTACTTGCTTGTGCGGTTTAAAAAAAGGAACCTTGTTGTCAGAGTATTCGGAGACGGAGGACAAAATATGACTTGGGTGACAAAATGGCGTAAATGCTGATAAATGAGAGCTTGTTCAGCTGAGGTTCTAGCAGAGGTCGTTTGGATTCTGAAGAGAATCTTAAAGCTGATTACATCGCCCTCACTTCAGCATTTTAATCGTGTTATTTGGTCGTTTTAGATGTTTTGTGGGACATCTAGGATATCTAGGATTCCATACCTGAGTGGGTGCCGTTTGGGTGCTTGTTTGTTTAATTTCTCTGAATTCTTCATTGAAATTTGGGCCCAGATTTGTCACCTTATCAGTAGTTTCTAGTATGTTATTAATTGTTTATTAATAGCCAGTTGCATGAACACAACTTGAACATATGCCTATATTGTAGCGACGTCAACCACCTGCAATATTATTAACTTGCTTTGTTTATTGTACCATAGATGTTTAGGCTTTACATATATTAAGCTTTTTTTTTTGTATGGTGTACTCTGAATAAACAAATATAATAATACAATATAATCATGCATTAGCATGTTGTTGAGGTTCTACGCCAGAAAGTTGAGAGTTAAAATCAAATTCAACTGTTGGACCCTTGAGCAAGACCCTTAACCCTCAACTGCTCAGCTTTATGCTTGGATTGGATTCTGCCTCACTTGGAAGTCGCTTTGGATAAACGCATCTGCCAGATGAACAGATCTAAAAGTATAATACGCAATAAAAGTATTTTTAATTCATTTTGATCGTGAAACTCTTGCCTGTTTCCAGCTTTAAACTCTAAACCTAAGAGCCTACACCTTATTTACATTTACTTTTATTCCTTGGGCAGTTGCGTTCATCCAAAGAGAGGCTGATCCAGTCGAAGTATAAAGCTGAACAGTTGAGGGTTAAGGGTCTTGCTCAAGAGCCTAATAGTGACTGTCTGGCAGTCCTGGGATTTGAACTCACAACCTTACGATCACTAGCTCAGAACCTTAACCACTGAGCCACCATGGGCAATTAATTTGAGAAGTGAACACTACAATTTAGGGAAAGTATGATTTTATAAATTTATTATTATTATTATTTATTTATTTATTTATTTTTAATTAATTAATTTATCTATTTAGCAGTATGCCGGAATCAAACCAGTGGTGGACAATATGGTACAGCTTTTCTGGACACACAATATGTATCAAACTATTTAGTTTTGCCAGCAAAGTGCCAGCAAAACAGTAGAGCTGCATTTTAAAAGTATTGTGAAAAGCTAGGGTTTTAATGGTATTTTTAATGTCTACAAACAAGAAAAAGGAGGAAAAATTAAGCAACTGGTTCAAAAAATAGATTAACTTTTCAAAAAAGACGTTTCGAAACCAAAAGCTGTCTTTTGAGGAAGAAAGATGCAGTGGTTTGAGTTTGTACACCACGGTGTGCGCGAGCTTCCAAACAGAACTCCTAACCACTGCCTCTTTTGTTCTGAGACCTTCTGTGATTGGTCCAAACACCACATGGTCGCTTGCGTCACTGTGCAGAGCGCCAGTTTGAGTCCCAGTTCTGTTGTTTGTGTGTTTGCTTGCGATCATGGAAGCAGCTGGCAGAACACATTCGAGGGAAAACTTAATCATGCCACCATTTACTGTCTCTTATCCTTTTTCTTGGCAAAATAAACCAACACTACAGCCAACACATCCCTCTGCTGCATTCGTGCCTCTTTTTTTGGTGTGAGGAGCTTTTGCCTTTAAAACTGCATCAATTCTCTTAGGCACGCTGTCGTGCAGTTTTATAAGGAAATCGACTGGTAGGTTGTTCCAAGAATCTTGGCGAACTTGCCACGGTTCTTCTGCAGAACTTTGGCTCTCACTTGCTTCTGTCTCTGCAGGTAAAATCCCAAACAGCCTTGATTATATTTTTGTCTAAAAAGTGCTCCATTACTGAATATCTTACTTTCTTTAACAACTTCCAAAAATTATATAAAATGTTTTGGGAAATGAATGTTTGGAAATCAAAAATTTGCTCTTTTTTTAATGACAAACTAATGCAGAAGATGTAAAATAAACATCAAAGACAAAATTTAGGGGGCCTAAGACTTTTACACAGTACTGTATATTATCATAAATAAAGAGTAGCTATGTGAATAAGTAGACGATTAAGAGGCTATCAAGAGGCAAAGGAAAAGTAATCCCAACCTGCAGGCACAAAATATTTTACCCGCCGAAACGGTTCAAAAGTATTATGTGGCAAAACCTCGAATTTGGCAACACTGCAATGTTATGAAGTCGGCTTGGCTTACAACCCCTCAAAACCATTCTGTGCCCTCAAGTGGTGCAGAGTGTCCTAGAAAGACGTTTACCGACAACTGCGTGTTCTATGGTGGTTCGCTTTTGTTTTGTTCTTCCGCTGTTTAAAGTATACCGCCAACTTAATTCTGTAACACCCTCATTGTGCCTCTGTGTGCTGTGACCTTGTGCTGTTCCCTGCTCGGTCATTAAGTATTCAGTGTCACACACTCCATCATCAGAGCCTGGGTTGGGTCAGTTCAGGACGCAGCGTTTGTGGTCTCTATGCCCTCACACACTCCTGTATTTGAGCAAGGAAATACCTCTCATAACCTAAAGTTATGAAATAAGAGTCACGTTGGTCAGCCTGTACATTATGCACGTCAGGTGATGACTTGTTCCTTACAGCCGTTCTCCTGGGCCAAAGCCAAATGTATTAACCATGCTGACTGAATCTGCATTGAGCTGTAAAGCACTTGGAGAGTCGACCGTGCGAGTGGTATATTCAGCGGCAGTAACGGACATATGTAATAGTTTTTTTGCCTGGCGTTAGGGTAAAAGTCCCTAAGGAGAGCGGTGACAGTGGTGAGATATTGCAACAGAGAGAGCTTTTCTAAACCGAATATTCTTTTATTGCATGTGACGGTGAACACTGAAAATAATAAAGTTTTTATTTTCTCATCCGATTTTGTAACGTTTTTTTTTTGTTTTTTTTTTCATTTCTCTGATTGAAAGTGAGTAATATTAGTCCTTGTTTTTTTATTTTACCCCTACGGAAGCACCCCTAATTTCCTGTCGTGTCAACTCTTAAACGGCTTTACCCCGAACCAGAAGTGCAACCCTCATTCTCCTTCTCATATTGACATACGATAATGCAACTCAAACATTGCGCTCCATTACTAATCAAGCTGCATTATTTATGTTCCTGCATTACTTATTCATTACCGTGGGTCTGTACGGAGCTGCAGAATGCCGGAGCCAATACACCTCTTTCCGAAAGAAATCCATATTAATCACACCATGCAAATGTGAAACTGTGTTTCTATACCCGAATGAGCAGCCTCGCTCCGTTGTTGGCCTTGATTGCAGACTTTCGCGGCTCTCTTTATGAAATCCTGTGTGGACATGACCCATACCGAGCCTCATATCCACCTTCTGGAATTTCACCAATACGCAAACTGTGTGTAAATGCTGTATTCTGTAACGTACATTATTGGGTGTTCATGCTTTCAGATTTCAGATGAGTCTTAGTGCTTACAGCATTTTGGATAGTAGTAGAAATCAGTGAATGGATCTTTGGAACAGGATGTGACCCTGTGCGTAGGAGCAGCTACTACAGTGAACGAATTTAGCTCTTTAATGTCTTCAAAGCAGTGTCTCTGATGTGTACGAGCCCTGACTTTATAATTGCAGAGGTGTAAAGAATGAATAAAAAGAACAGATATTTGTAGGAGAAGTAAAGTGATAAAATGTCATCTAGCAAGGGGGGAAAAAATCCTAGTATAGAATCAATGGATGACACTTTTGCTCTTCGGCACACCTAGATAAATGCCATTTAGGAAAGGTGAGCTGTAACTCCGCTCCAGAGTTACCTGCTCGGTACCTCGGGTTCTCCCTTGGAACGAGCTCATAGGTCAGCCATCAGCTCCACAGTTTTCATAGATCATCATGATGCCCTTTGAAAATAGTTTTGTTTGTTGCATGAATATAGTTTTTGCATCTCATTGTAAGAAAAGCAAAAGAGCATTTTGTACTTGGATGGATGCTTAGACTCACTCGTTCTCTCCTAATGAGGTGTGGAGCTAGAAACACAAGTTCACTGCAGTGTTAAAACTTATCACGTTCCCTACTTACCACATAGTGCACTATTTTGGGTGTCAGCTATTTTGTAGTGTTGTCTGAAATCTCAGTGGACAATCGTATTCCCTGGATAGTTCACTATATGATTACTCATAGTGCACCGTAAAACCAGTGTACAAAAGTACACAAAAGTACCACAATGCATAGCAATTTCCTTTAGCTCGAAATTTACTTGAGGACACCAGAGCGGCCAACTCGGATAAAAATGCAAGTAAGCATATTGTTAAATGACCACTAAACCCAACAGACGGTTGTTAGTTGTGTATTTAATACAGAAAATCACACTTCTATCTTCTGTCTTTTCATTATTTCTGTCCAATTTTTCTACATGTCTTATGATGGTAATATTGCTGACCTTACGATTGTTTGTGCGACGTCAGGTGACGATTAAGTGTTTTCTGAATTCGGCCCGGTGTCTCCCTTACATCTGCCCTATTTAGCGCTCTATACAGAATAGTCTATATAGTAAATAGTGAATGAGTGAGTGAGGATCAGATTTTAGACCCAGCTTATCATTGCCCACTGGTATTAAAAATAATCAAAGCAGCGTTAAGTTGCGTTTGATCAAGAGGGGACAATGCAGACGTAGATTAATCATCGTAATTAATCGTAGCTTCAGAGTAAACTGGAAGGAAGGGAAGTGTTTTGACCGGGATAGAGTTAAGCTGTGCCATATAACATTTACTATGGCCTAAAACTACAAAAACTGCATTTGACCTGGAGATTGATACATGGATCATATATTTATGTGGGTTCATATATGTAAATTAGAGGTAAATTAAAATACTAACTGTTGTGTACTTGTAGAGCAACTCCAATAAGTGATATTCCTGTTGTCATTCACTGGAATGTTTCTTCAATAAATGTGGCCAAGAACGGGTTACTTTCACAGAAAGAGGCCGTTTGACTAACGTTGCATGCGGCCAACCACGTTTACACGTCACTAACTCTTTCAAATAAAACGCTCAATAAAAAGACAAGACTATATCTTGCGCCAAAAAGCTCATTGTGTCACGGTATTCAAAAGTTTGTTTCATTATTGGAAACCAGCGTAAAGGACTGCGGATAGCCAATCAGATTGCAACCTTCAAGATTCTGAAGCTTGTGGCCAGAAAAGTGTAAATAAAAGATATCAGATGCTGTGAGTTGTGGGCGGAGCATCAGAGGTCACATTTAACACACCTGATTAAACTCTTCTAATTACCAGGACCTTCACAGGCTGAATGTGGTTTGTTAGAAGAAAGGAAAACACAAATCCGGTAGGCCAGTAGCCCTCCAGGACCTGAGTTTGACACCCCTGAGTTAGATGAATAGAGGGAGGAAAAGGCACAGGAGGGTGGGGATATTGATGGGGCGCGGGTGCAGTAGCTCGAACAGCGGTAGCTCGACCAGGAAGATAGGTGATGAAAGGAAAGCAAAAGGAAGGAGAGAGATAGGTGCAGGAAAAATGAGCAATAGACACAGGAAGGGGAGGAAGAGAGGCAGAGGGAGGGGAGTTGATGAGCAATAGAGGGATGAGAGATAGAGATGAAGGGAGGGCATGAGGGATTGGCAGGGAGGGGATGGCACAGAGGCATCAAGCTGTTAAAGTGAGCGCTGCCAAGGACTGTTAGACCTGCTGATGTCATTGCTGATGTCAGGTGAACGATGTCAGACGCCAGCCCCACGCCGATTGGCCAGAGAGGGAGGCGGCCGTCACAGACCTAGAGAAGGAGAGAAAGTAGAGGGTGTTAGAATACGTAGCTCTCTTCGGCGTTTATTTGAGGTCATCGCTGATGCTCGTGATACGTGCCGTCTTTGGCACCATGTGTGTGTGTCTGAGTGTGTCTGTGTGTGTGTGTGCGCGCGCATGTGGTAGCACACATCACTAAGCCACGGACCAGCTAGGCTATTAGGAATGTCACACAGCTTCATGTCTCTCTTTCATCTCTCTTGATGTGCTCGTTTCCTGCAGTGGCAGGCGAGTGATAGCAATCAGCCTATCCATCAATCCTCTGCCCGGAAAAATGTGTCGGCCATGTTTTTCTACTTGAAAACGGCAGCCGCATAACACTCCAATCGTGGCAGAACACCAAACCCGAAAGCATGGCATGCATATTAAAGCTTCGGAAGCAATTAAGAAGGTTGATCTAATTGAGTGCCTTTGCATTTCGATGCATAACTTCTGTGATGATTGGAGTAATTCATTTAAGGGGTGTGGGGGGGCTTATTGATCTGTGTGGATGAAGGTGAGATTTATTCATATTTCTGTCTTTGCCGACTGAGTTCTTTGACCCCAGAGTTCCCTCTTCATTACCATATAAAGCAGATTTTCTCAATTCTGAAGGAACGCTGCTTGGGCTCTGAGAGAATGACAGAGATGAAAAGCAGGGATGGATGAACGAAAGAAAAGAGCATTAAATACGGTCACCTTTCCTCCCGCCATCGGCCACCTCAGGCTGCAAAGCAAATCATATTCATAACAAACGTAATTGTGGCCTTGATAGCTCGGCTCTGTTTAATGCGCCACACCAGCCGAGCGAGGTTCGCTGAATTTCCTGCTTCCTGTCAGTCAAAGGCTGTCGATCAAACCTATAGAATTCTTAATTACCTCAAAGCTTAAAAATATATCAGCCCTAGAAGAGCAGCATTAATTGCACCATGCTGCAGTTGTGGCTGTCACATTGCTTATTTGTGGTTTCTTTTGATGGCATTGATCATTGATCTGATGTAACTCTCAAGGGTGGAAGGCAGTGGTGGCTCAGTGGTTAGGGCTCTGGGTTACTGATCAGAAGGTCGTGGGTTCAATCCTTGGGGCTGCCACTGTGGCTCTTGAGCAAGGCCAACCTTCTCTGCTCCAGGATAAGGTTAAGCGCTCTGGATAAGCACGTCTGCTAAATGCTGTAAATGTAAATGGACTTTGGGAGTCTGGAGTCAAAAGGAATGGGCGCAAATGTGTTGTAAATCAACAACCTGCTGTTTCTGATCCTTCATGGGGAATTTCATTTAGAGACACTGCATTGAAAATGAAAGAAACTTTGAAATGAAAAGAGTCAGAAGTGATTGTTCCTTCTTTTCCCTTCTGGCAGGGGGAGCTGAGAATAAAATCGGCTGGGCCTTTGGCTTGGGCTTGGAGAGACTCGCCATGGTTCTGTTCAGCATCCCGGATATCCGACTTTTCTGGAGCAGAGACGAGCGCTTCCTCGAGCAGTTCTGCCTGGCCAACATCAACGACCCTGTGACCTTTCAGGTACGGTGAGATGTGATTTGTACAACTGTGCCATTAATCAGTTATATGATATAAAGTGGTGTTCAACGGGCCTGATGTTGTCGCGGTCCCTTCAAAATATTGTCATTACCCCAGCATTAGTTAGCTAGAATTAGCTAGCTAGCTGAGTAAAAATTAAAAAAAATAAACATTTAAAACAATGCATCTTTAATCATGCAGTTAGTTTTAACAGATTGTCTGCACTCGGATGAAAATAACATTGGCCACACAATTCAGCTATTTGCACCCTTAAACACCAAATAAAAACAAAAGTGCTTATTTAGCAACATTAGCTAAGCTAGCTAGCTATCTAAACATGGCACTGCGCTAATGTTGCCAGCTAAGTAGTTATCTTGGCTCTCCAGCAGTAGCTATTGGACTTTAGTAGCTAGCCAAGTTCCCAAACAAATTATATCATGCAATTGAAACCAAGCTCTAGCAAGCTAGCAAATATGAGGCTAATTATTATATTGTGTGAACCAGTTGTCGCTACCCAATCCGCGTCCCCTGCCAGATTTGCGCCGTGCATGTGGTTCGCATGCGTGGTGTAAATCAGGCAGGGGACGCAGATCAGGTAACGTTGGTGCTGCAGGCTTTATTATACTGCATAAGGTCCTATTTGATACGTCGCGCACTTGCATATGAATAATGGTAAAAAAACAAATATCATGGGAATATCATACAAACGCGACACAAACCTTGCAAAATTAACATTATTTTATTATACCTTGCGCAGTCTTTTATTATACCTTGCGCATTGGATATGAAATGTACAGTTTTCCAACAATATCTTGGACAAAAGGATACAGTTGATGTGTGTGTTAACTTTATAGAAATGTGAGCAAATACTGCACTGTCATTAC
>JAOUQW010000042.1:7362087-7377771 GCA_028565825.1 Olivaichthys viedmensis | reverse complement strand
TGTGCATAAAGTATTTTATGCTGGATTTTCATTTTATGTTACTTGCTATAAACGTAACTGTGTCCGTGAGACCACAAAGCTCTATCCAAGGCTTGATTAAACCACCGGTGTTTGATTTGGGACACTGGCACTACTATCACCAACCTGTTAAGGTTCTTGATTTGCATAACCAAACCCGAAGAGATGATCGACCAGAAGTAAAACAGCATTAAAAGTCCTGTGTGTCTCTCTGTGTTTCACCCACTTATATAGATAGATCAGCGATCAAACGTACAGGTGCCTCATACTTGCATTAATAGAAACAGACACTATTGTATGTTAAGTTTACAAGAATTCTACAACACAAAAAGACTAGACGGTTTTATAGGCACTAAAATTCAATTTGTTTAATGTGCATATGAACTGGTCGAACTTTCCCTGTTTAATTTAAGCATGATAGATCTTTAAAAAAATCACATTTTTCCACGTCTACATAAGTTATCTTGACAAATCATAAAATGCGGTGTAATGTCGTAAGATGGCACACATGCGCGGTACAGATCGGGCAGTGTCGTAAAATGTAATAAGATGTACACATGCGTAACAATGGTGCGCATTCGCGGCTCAAATCAGGCAGGGGGCACGGATTGTCAGCGACACCAGTAACCAAGCTTGCTAGCAAGCTAACATTAAGTTGACTATTCTGTCATTAAAATCATTAGCCATCATATAGCATTGGGCGAACTACAATAAACCAGTGGTCAAGTTTGCTAGCAAGTGTTAGCCGTCACACTCCAGATTGGTGGCTATAGTGTGCTTGAGGGAGAGCTAGTTACAGGGTGGAAATTGGTAACAACTAAATTGAGTGCAAACAGTACATACTTCTATTTTAACCCAGGTGCAAATAGCTTCTGATTAATTTTAAACATGTCACAAACGTAAAAGGTTAGGCAATTATCTGAATTAAATCAAATCTACATTAAAGAATTGGATTACATGCCTCGTCTTGCAGTGGGGTGCGCTGAGTCAGCAAACTGGTTCTATTGATCCACTATCCATGCAGTGAGGATACGCCTAAGCTCTTTTGACATTTACCAGACGAATGAGTGTTAGACACAATATTCAGTCCCATTTGACCACTGAGAAATGAACAAATAGATCAGTTAGAAGCAGTTTTACAATATCCTGCTTGCCCTGCAGCCTGGAGCTTCAAGCTGCCCACAGAATGAGCTGTTTACTGTTACACAAATGTCCATCAAGTGTCTGCCGGGTAGCTTAATGAGTTTGTATAGCGTAATGTGTACACTGTCAACCTTTGGCCGCTGTTTATATAATTTCCTTAAACAGATTCGGTTTGTAGATTCACTTCATATCATTTCCTCCATTAGATTGAAGAAGGATGACTGTATTCTGTGCCCTCTCTGGCGTGCAGACTAAGACCACTGATACATTTATCCCCACAATGTGATTCATATCCTAATACAGGCTTCATTATACAGCATTCCAACTATGTTAAATTCAGACGGTTGAAATTGCTTCCTTTCCTGAACAGGTTCTTGCTTATGAAACATGGACGATTAATCTGTTCTGTTTATACAGTTTTCATCTTAATCATATTTTGCAGGGCATCATAAAGACAAATATATTACACAGCCCTTAAATGCACTGCAACAGTGTTTCTTTACACTCCTGAGAGATGAAAGATTTCGTCCATCTCTCAGTGCCACTATGAAAGATCTTATTCCTGTGTGCTAAAAGCCTGCTGATGGCTGGTCATTGGTATTCCACCTCACACGCCTGTTCGGAAAGTCCCTCGTTTTCAGTGTTTTTTCCTTCCACAATTATTGCTGAGGTCAAGTGAACACCACATACACACACACACACACACACACACACACATTAGCCTGCAGGGTCAGGAGTGGGCACTAAAGGGAGACCGTTATACCCGAGAATCCTGCTACAGCCATCTGGAATTCATGCCAAATTCCTACTGTGATGTGTGTTAGCTTTCCGTGGCCTGAACTTTATAGTGAAAATGTGTTTATTTCCAGTTGGTGTAATTAATTGGATTCATTTAGGTGTAATTGATTTGCTGTAATTAACACACACGGTTCTGTACAGAATTATTGTCCCGCTTGCTAAAAGTTAAGCAAAAATTTACATCTTTGTTGTTTGTTGATCTTGATCTCAAGGGTCAGGATTTCTCAAATCAAGACTCGGGGACCACAAGTATTGCACATTTTTCCTGCTCATACACCCCTGATTGAAGTCCTGATGGGCTTGGAAGCAACCTGCACAAAAATTGATAGCTCTGTTGAATATGTCTTATATTTTTATTTATTATGTTTTTGTTTTTCCTTAGGGTATCTGTTAATACAAGCCTGTCTGACTCTGACAATGTCTGACTATTCCTAGACTTATTTAATTACTCCCTACAGGTCATAACAGTGGGTTTTATCGTGATGAAGATATTTGTAATTGGCTATTTATAAATGGATGAGGTTTTTGTTGTTGTTTAAGTCTGACAGCGCTCCACAATCTCTTTAAAGCTCGGTGAAAGTTGCTCTGATCAGGCTCACATTGCATTAAGCTGTCAGTTTGAACCTTTGCTTTACAGACACATAACCCCACGTTTTTACCCTCCTGCCTTGTTAAGAACGTGAGGCCAGCGCTGTGTGCGCCGCCTGTATGCCTGAGTTCCATCTATAATGTATAAGTGTGGACTCATACAACAGATTAGAGCGAGGGTTAAAGATTGTGCTACAGCCTTGTGTCCCTTTCACACTTTCACCATGACTTTCTCCCAGTGATCTTTAGATGCATTTTCTAGTCCTGGAACTTGGAGGAACATCAGCGATGAAGGTTTGTATGTTTAAAGAGCTGCATTTTATAGCGTTGTGATAGTGGTGCTGTCAATTGTTGCTGCTTAAATATACCCCTAAGCATGTTGTTTCAAACCATTAAAAATAATAATAATAATAATTCATTTTTAACATGTTTTTAATGCCCAAGAAACTACTAAAAATGTCCTAGGAACATCTCTATGCCTTTACCCTTATTAAAAATACCAGGATCTATGAATATAAATTAATGTACAATGTGGGGTTCCACAAAAACAGAAAAAGGCACAGAAACACAGTTTTATCTTCATCAAGAAATTCAGATTCTATAAATATGCAAATTGGGACCCCCAAGCCTACACGCCCCTTCACCTGTTAAACAGTTGTTGTAAGGTCCGTATTTGCTTATTGGAACATGATAGTGTGCTGTTATATTTTAGGACGGATTAACCGTTTACCTGTCACGTGTTCAACACTAACCCAGAATTTCCAATGAGTGGGTTTTTTTGGGGTTTTTTTAACTCCTGCTGTTTTTTAAAAACTGGTGCCGTGACCAGCACTTTGACCAGTCTAAGGACTCAAATTAACTTGTATACTCAAACCTGAGTGTCTTTTTTTTCATCCAAAACTAGTTCATAATATTCTAAATTCATAAAATTTTGAATATCGTCACTACTAATTATATTACAGCCGAATTTCTGCTCTCCTTGGCATGCAAACGATCACAATGCAGTAATGTTCAGGTCACCATTTACACCTGCAAAAGCTTTTCAATCTGAACGAGAATTACTTATACAAAAAATAAACTCTCTCTCTCTCTCTCTCTGTGTGTGTGTGTGTGTGTGTGTGTGTGTGTGTGTCAGGCTGGATACAGGCAGTGCACTAGCCTTGCAGAGGGGATGTGTGTGTGTGTGTGTGTGTATGTATGAGTGATCACCTTTGGTCTCTGGCTGCATGTCATTTTTCAGCTCATCTCCCTCTCTGCCTACTGACCATTATTCTCACACACACACGTACACATACACTCACACACACGCACGAGAGAGTGAGAAGGAGGGATGTACCTGTCCACCTGTCTGATCTTCAGGTTTGGGTTATTTATTGTTCCCGCTTCCTGAGTTTTCCTAGACAAGCGCACATGGGGAAACAAGCGAGCCTCCAGTGACCAGCAGAACAGATATATGATGTGCTATGTATGTTCTCTCTCTCTATCTCTCCTTCCCACCCATACACACCTGTTGTATGACCATGAGGTCAGTGGGTTTTCTCCACCCTCTGTGTTTGTCGTTGCCTTCGAGTACACCAAACACACAAACACACTTGTGTGCCTAATATGTTCGCCTGAGGCTCACACCCCATTCCAACTTCAGCAGCCTCCCTCTTCCTCACCTGCGAAAGCTACTACCCTACTCCATCCTTATAATATACTCGTCTGTGGTGGATTATTCTCGGCACCGCAGCAACACTGACATGGTAGTGTGTGTTGCGCTGGTACGAGTGTGTCAGGTACAGCAGCATTGCTGGAACTTTTTAACATCTCAATGTGACTGTTGGGCTGAGAAACAGTCCACCAATCAAAAATATTCAGCTAACAGCGGTGCTGTGGTCAGAAACCGACATCAGTGAAGGTTAGGGGATGATTAACACTAACTGGGAATGGATAAAATGGAGTAATAGTCTCTAACTGTGCACATACAAGGTGGACTAACAAGATAGGTGTTTATATGTGTACATATAAACTGTGTACATATAAACTGTGTTTAAAAACCCCAGCAATGCTGCTGTACCTGATGCACTCATACCAGCACCACACACACCATCATGTCAGTGTCACTGCTGTGCTAAGAACGATCCCAAATAATATCTGGTCAGTGATGGGGTAGAGGCGGGCTGATGGTTTGTGCATAGCTACAGATGGGCTACAGTCAGTAACCATATACTTACAAGTGACTTAAGTAGTAGGTTTACCTGAGGTGGCCAATGTGTGTACCTCATAATAGCTACAAAGTAATTCAGTAGTCCCGTTGTGTGAGGGGACTATTTTAAAGTGTGAAGTAATGTGTTCTGCTTCTGTCTGGTGCGCACTGTACCCAGTGTTGGGCAGCAGTGTCGCTACAAGTAGTGAAGCTCTTAGTTTAATTACATTTCCTAGTAGCAAGTTGGAAGCGTCGCTACCTTTTTAAAACAAGTAGCAAGTAAGTAGTTTAATTAATTTATTGACCAAGTTGATTGTTTCCTTTCCTTAACGTAGCCTATATCTATTTTTAATCCATCAATTTTATAGAAGCAACAATTGACTTGAGGTTACTGGCTGCTAATTATTATTTTCTGTGAAATTTAAATGAATGAGTGCCATTGCCAGCTGGATCCTTATCACTGATTCCACTTCCATTTCCACTATTGTCGTCATATAGGAGGGAGCTGAGGAGGCGCTGTGGCTGTACCCCTTTAATTTTATGAAACTGAAAGAGGCAACAGAAAAAGAGCTCGTGTCTCGCCACTTTTTTTCTTTCAGCACTGATTCTCAGTGAACTCAATGGAGCTGTTTCCGCTGGAGGCAGCTGCATAGTGCTGACCTAGAGTCACTCCACCACATTTGAAATATTCTTTTCATTTAATAAAAAATATTGATCATAGATGTAGCGTCAGTGTAGTTAAATTACTTCTGTCACTCTTTGTGGAGTAACTTGTAGCTTAGCTAACCAAATTTTTAAAGTAGACCAACACCAACCGTACCTGAGCTTGGTTTAATACGATACTGTATGACAGTACTGAAATTAAAAACACATATTCAATTCAATTTTATTTGTGTTGTGCTCTTAACAATAGATATTGTCACATAGCAGCTTTACAGAAATTTGGATGTAGATCTAGATCTCTAATGAACAAGCCAGAGGCAACAGTGGCGAGAAAAAACTCCCTGAGACGACATGAGGAAGAACCCTTGAGAGGAACCAGACTCAAAAGGGATCCCATCCTCTTCTGGGTGACACTGGACATATTATTAGCCATCAGTTGAATTATACTTAATCAATTAGGTTCAAGTTTGCGTTTGTTTTGTCGTGTCCCCACTCGACGATGCTTTTTCAGTCTTTGAGATTGAATGGTCACATTTTCTGAGTAAACGTTTCCCACATAATTCCACACAGCAACCAATTACGCCCAAGTCACACATTACTGTTTATTATTCCAGTAAAACTGTACATTTATTTATTTCATATTATTTATTTACTTGCATTTTTATTGACTTTATATAACGTAGATATTTGCATCCTGAAATAGGAATGTAGCCACGCTGTGCATTAGTGTAGTTACCAGAAGCCACACACACACTCACTCACTCACTCACTCTACCAGGCCTTGTAATCATGTGTTAGCTTCCCTAAAAACACCTTTCATCTAATTCTGCTCGGTATTCTGTACGGAAGGCTTGTGAGCACAAAATCATGTGTGTGCGACACGATCTCATAAAGGTGCGGGGCTTTTCGGTTCACGGAGCATCGTTATGAACACCTTCATGCTGTACAGAAAACTGGCCTTGAGGTGGAAGTGTAAATTTAACCCCAGGTTTATGGAGGTGCGGTCACATCACCCTGAACGCTTATTTGCTGAGCCTGACCTCTGAACTAAAGCCTCTTACACATTTCTGCCCTCTTCATGAATCTTTTGATGACATTTTTGAGAAATGACATGTACGGCCAGGACATTTGTTTCTCCTTGCTGTTTATGTGGGACTTTTCTGTGTATCATTTTGTTAGAAGGTGTTTTAATCGTGAATCGTAAACTTCTTAATTTGTTGTGTGTTCTGTTGGCCTCCTCCTGTTGCCGTTTTCTTCACAGCAGCTCTTTTCATTTACTTTCTTTCTCTGTTTGTTCTCCATTAAGGCCCTCACATCCTCTTCTACGGAAACATTTAGTATCACTAATTTCAGACCTTTTATGGCTGGGTTGTTTCTCTTCTTAATGCTTCTGTCAGAAAAGAGACCCAGAGCAAACCTAATTGTTTCCACCATCATAATAATTTTTTTTTGTTGTTGTTGTTGTTTTGTTTCATTTTCCTGATATTCCAGATGGACAGTTTTTGCCTATTTCATAATCTGATTTATTTATATGTGTCAGGAAGTAGATGTGCACTGAGCTGTGTGATTAGGTAAGAGCTGTTGGAAAGAAAGTGCTGCAGTTGTTCAGACTCTTTTCAGGATTCAGCTGTAAGGATGCACTCAGTCAAAGAACAGCTCAGAATTGAGGATTCACGCACAAGTGGTCGTGATAAAACAACCAGTCAATCATTATCGTGTGATATAGTGGAGGGTTTAGTGCTCTTATTGGTGTGTGTGCAGTGCTTGACAACATTGCGTGACTTGGAGAAGATCAGTTGACAGGCATCAGAGGAGCCGTTTGCTGTTTGGCTCTTATTCAGTTCTATAAAATTGGAAAATAAATAACAAAAAAGCATGCAGCCATTGGATTTGTAGTTTGTTAAAGTGAAACGTTATAGGAAGCCTTGAATGGCTGAAATCTGCCCTGTTGATCTTTTAAAAACTGGGCAACATGCAACTTAAAGACATAGACAACAATGCTCACTCAGCATGAAATACCAAATTCAACTTAAAATTATACATTTTTAATTGTCATGGCTGCATTCATTAGATAAGATCATAAAACAAATAGTAAAGTGTTTTGATTTTTTGATTTTTTTACTTTTTTCAACTGTGTGAGAGGGCCTATAATTTGCTCGCCACAAAAAAGGGCCCTCAAGGGTTCTTTGGTATATCCTCTGTTCTAGGGTTCTACCTATAACCGTTTGGTGTCTGTTCTGTGTCCATTATTTTTATGGTTTAATTTGGACTGATCTCATTTTTTTATTTTTAGTACAATACCAATATTAGAGCTCTGAGAATCGGCCGATACCCGATACTGAGCCGATACAAGCGTCTTTTGCTAGGTTATGTGAAACATCACAGGCCTGATGGCAGCATGCTTTAAGACCATTTGTGTCTAGAGTTTTCACAGAAGGTCTGTGTTGTGTCAGGAAACATCACATGCATTCATGGCATGTATAAAAATACGTCAGGTCTAATAATGTAAGAATTTTTTTTTAACATATAGCAGGTTGTCATATTACATATGTTCATATTACTCTCAGGCCCTCAGTAAATACCCACCGCTTCTTAACGACATCTCCTTCTGGCTGCCGGCTGAAGGCTACACGGAGAACGACTTCTACGAGGTGGTGCGCAGCATCGGAGGAGATCTGGTGGAGAAGGTCACGCTGCTAGACCAGTTCACTCATCCAAAGTAAGAGAACCACTCTTTATTTTATTTACTGTGTATAGAGACAGCATAGGGAGTGACTCTACTGCTACGGAGGAGAAGAAAAAAAGCCTAGATGGAAAAACAGAGCAACTAAAATCCAGACAAAAGGAAGCATGTAATGAAGGTGGTTTTTTTTTTTTTTTTTTAAAGTCACGTCTTAGTAAAATAAATGTGTTTACAGATGAATAAATATAGAGGCTCAATAGGAACCGGAAAGGCTGAGTCAAGTATGTGCATCCAACTGGAGCTTTGTTTCCAACCCCAGTGTGTGCACTTACATTAAAACACACAGTGCCAAATAAACTCTGATGTCTGTATATTAGAAAAAATGGATCTAGCTCCTTAAAGTTTTTTTTGGTTTGTCACTCTGGGGGAACCCCTGAAGGTAGAACCTCTTTTTATAAAGCTAGAGCGGTTAACCATCCAAAGTACCTTCAAGGAACCCTTTTTACTAATAGTGTAGGTAGAATATCAGATAGCTACTTAGGTAGGTAGGTAGATAGATACTGTATATAGATATACTCTTAGAAAAAAGGCTAAATCTAGAACCCCAAAGAGTTCTCCGGTTTGTCCAAGTGGGGGAACCCTTGAAGGTTCTATGTAGAACCCTACAACAGAGGGTGTCTTTCAGAGAGGGTTCCAAGTAGAACCATTAACTATCCACAGTTAAGGAACCCCTTTTTCTAAGAGAATAGATAGACAGACAGACACTTTTAGAAAAAAATGGTTTCTTAAGGGTTCTTTGGATGGCTAATAGTTCTAGCGTCTAAAAGCGGGATCATTTTTATTTTGAGCCTCCGTGTAGCCTTGAACATTTTCTTCTAAGAAAAAGAATGTAGCGTAAACTCACAGTGGACGAGTTGTGCAGTCTGATAGTAGTTGGTAGAAATGACTTTTCTCCTTGATGCAATTTGCCATAGCTGACGGTGCTCATAATGATGCTATGGACTGGATTAGGACTCATTTTCTATGATGGCAGTTAGGTTAAGCACTTCCTTCCTGCCACTACTTCCAGGGGTCTAGAGTCAACCCATTGACAGAATTCTCCTTTTTGATGAGTTTTGTTAGCCTATTAGCCTCTCACCGTTTTATTCCTACAACTCCATAGTGGTGAAAATGGCACAGACTATATGCTCTCTGGGTGGGAGAAATGGCAACCATCTCTCCATTGTTAATCAGAGCAACGGTAGCCAATCATTATTATTATTATTATTATTAGTAGTAGTAGTAGTAGTAGTAGTAGTAGTAGTATTGTTATATAACTGCAGTGGTCTGTCAGCTCAGTGGTGGTTAAAGGCAGTGGTTGCTCAGTGGTTAGGACTCTGGGCTACTGATCAGAAGGTCGTGGGTTCAAGCCTCAGGACCGCCAAGCTGCCACTGTTGGGCCCTTGAGCAAGGCCCTTAACCCGCTCTGCTCCAGGGGCACCGTATCATGACCCTGCGCTCTGTTGTAAGTCGCTCTGGATAAGACTGTCTGCTAAATGCTGTAAATGTAAATGTTAGCTCATGTATACAGAGCTAGTGCTCTCACTCCAAGCGCGTTCAGCTGCCCTATGACATTGCAGGAGCAGCAGTTTGAAAAGATACCGTGGCTTCATGTGTCTCAGATATATTATCTTTTTATAACCCTCTCAGACTGGTAGTTGCAGTGTGAAAGGACAGATTCAGTTAGCAGCTGGAAATAGGCTATGAATAAGTTGGGAGAAAATTGGGTAAAAATTAATTTTCTCCCAGCTCTGGCCCTGCCTGTAGATGGCTAATGTACTGTCCAACTTCACACCATGATACAATCTCCATATCACTCTTGTAAATGCAGGCAGGAGTAAGAGATGTTCTTTTCCTCCTGAACTCCACCATCAGCCGCTTGCTCTTTTGGTCCCAATAATCTGCAGTTGGTTTTCTCCTTATCACTCCATGAAGCTCTTGATCCAGGTTCAGAATTCTGCCTCAAACTGGTGTTTTTGCCGTCGTGGACCAAGCAGCAGGTCAAATTTACGCATGCACAAAATATCACAGGTCTTTATTTCGGTTTCCGTAGCATCCCTGCAGCTGTCGATGTTACGAAGCACGCTGGTTTGGATACAAATGCAGGGTTTATTAGCAGATTCACTGGCAGACAGAGCAAACGGGTTACACAGAATCAAAGTCGGGTCACAGGCAAAGGTCAGGCGAACGGCAAACAACACAGTAGAGACAAAGGCGGGATCGGAGGTCAGGTAAGCAGAACGGGTCAAACACATGAATCTCAATCAGAATAACGCTTAGAATTGTCACTGTATGCCGGCACAAGACTTCAGTGATGTGTGGGTATTTTCGGTGTATATAGGGTGAGGTGTAATGAGGGACAGGTGTATGTGATCAGAAGCTGGGAGATTGTGAACGAGGAAGTCAGTCAGGTGAGGTGTCATGTGATGAAGGGGCATTGTGGGAAATGGAGTTCTGGATTCCGGCCGTAGTTGTGATAGTTGATGCTTAACGCCCTTATTATTATTTTGACAGCGCGTTTAATTATCAGTGATCGCCCCTCACTTGCTGTTTGATTGGTAATTTGCGTCATTATGTGGTGTTAGATGTGCTAATGGTGGTAGCATTAGGGCGTGTTGATGGTGTCGAGTGTAAGACCATTGCGTGGTTTAGCTCTGCGTTAATGACGGGAAGAGGTGAGCTTAAGCGCTCTCAGCGGCTTCATTTTGAACTCTCTAATGTTTCAGACATCACCCTCTCTTTATTAAGCACCACAAACACATTAGCTCTCCTATTCTCCTGATCTTTCTTACTTTTTTTCTGTTTGTTTGTGTGCTGACCCTGTTTTGCCCCATTGATATCCATTTTGAAAAGGAGGAGTTCACCCCACGGGTGTGTGTGTAAGAGAGGGAAAGAGAGTCAGACGCTGCAGTGCGTAAAAAAGACTGCAAGCATTCATCTCTGTCCTCTCTCTTAATCTTTTTTAAATAGCCGCCTTTTCTCTCCCTCTCCCTTAATGACATCCATGTATAAGAAGGCTAACAGAGGTGATGAGAGTCCATGCTGGGTTGCCATGCAGCAAAGTCATTATTCTACACTCGTGTGTGTATGTGCTTTTCCTTAATTTCATTTTTCTAATGTGTGCAATTTGGCTACATGAGTGGCATTTATGGGGTTTTTTTGTTTGTTTGTTTGTTCCTTTCTCTGCGTGTTTGATCACCTGTCCCCGTTTGCAGTAAGTGTGTGTGTGAGAGTGCGAGAAAAAGACAAAAGTGGATTCACCGCTGGTAATTGTGTCTTTATGAGGTTTTGCTGCAGAATCCTGCATTATCACATTTGCTCGAAGAGGGCGGACATTTCTTCTCCTACTCACCTCCGTCCTCTTCGTCTGCCCTCAAACACCATGACTAAACATTTGCCTAATTACAGCTAGAGGACAGCCAATCACGTCTTGTCTGTCCCGTCTTCTGCAGTAACCTTTAGAAAAACTTTGTTTTACTGGGAACAAAACCATGTCCTGATATCCGCACCATCTTTTTTGTCTTCCTGCAGTAGTGCTGACTCAGCTCTTTTCCAGGCTGCTAATATAATGATGATGATGATGAAGACAATGGTCGAAACTGTCGATACTGTGAAGGAAGGTTCTGGAAACACACTCTCCGACTGCTGCCATAGATATACATCTACCATTGAGGGCAAAAAGTTTGCATCCCCCATGGTTTTTAAATGAAGAAGGGAAAATGTGCCTCTGTTTTACAATCTACAAAAGAATAGAATTCCAAGATGTTAAAAAATAAAGTGTGGGTGTATCCTACAAGACGACAACAGTCCAAAACATGAAGAAACATTTACAGAAAAATATCATTTGAAAAGAGGTGTTGGCGTCACTCTCTCTGTATCTAGAGCTGATTTAAAAAAGGCTGTGTCTGGCATGTGTCAGATGTGTAACAGATTTGTAAAGAAGACTGGACAAAGATTGGCCATCATTATCACAAGTAACCATTTTTGTAATAAGGAAGGAACATCTGTGAAACCTAACACACTAAATGTCTTGCTATAATTTACATTGCTTTGCATTCTTCAATTTGTCCTTAGGGTATACAAACTTTTGCACTTGACTGTATTTCTATAGATTAAACAGCATCCATAGATATACTGTAGATAGAGCCATAGATTTAAAAAAACAACAACATGCAAAACCCAAAGATTAAAGGTGAGGAGGTGTGTTTGTGAATGTGTTGCACTAAGCACATGTGCGTAACTGTGTGTGTGTGTGTGTGTGTGTGTGTGTGTGTGTACATTACTGTGCGTGCGTGCATCCAACAGCAAATCAACATTTGTTCCTTTTTGACCAATCTCACAGGTTGATCATTCAGGGCCGTCATCTTCTCAGTCTTTATCTCCGAATGCACACTTTAAGCTGTTAAAGATAGTACTCTGCACAAAGCTCCATGCTTAGAGAGAATTCATCATTTTACAATGAAAGACTAGTCTGTCTCTAGCAGAATGAGACAGTAACAACTATTTTAGTGAGGAAATGTGACATGTTGGAACTGAACATAGACTTGGCCCCCTTCTTTTTTTTTGCAGTTGTGACTGTGGTGTATTGTTTTCATATTTCCTGTGACACCATTATGTCAAGGAAATGCAGTGTCCCTATTCATGTGTGCTGTTATGATAGAGATACAGCCTTCAGATGCACAGCCGCCACTCTTGCTGTGGCTCAGATTTAATGTTGCAGTAACCGAAACAATCGCCAGTCACTTAAATGTTACGAGTATTCCTTATCATTTGTTGTTATTATTTTGAAGAACCGACGTTACTCAAGTGAGAAAAAGAATGAAGTGTGCTGCATTTGGTTTTGTGTCTAAATATTATAAATGTTCTGCAGATACATTGCTAATCATTTGTTTCTGCTTAAATGTGAAACAGTTGACTTCACTATTACTTGTGGGACCTGCTGTAGTGAGAAGTAGAAGTGTTTTACAGAGCTGTTAGAAGAGTTTCAAGTGCAAAGATTCAATAAGCTTAGATAAGAGACACACTTGTACAAAAACAGAAAGAAAAAAAAAATCGAAGGCAACGTTCAATAAATGTGTTTTCAGATTAAAATAAAATGCTAAGTGAGTCAGTAGCTCTCACTATTCATGGAGAGAACCCCAAAGCCCAAACCCTTCAGTCTGGTTTATGTGATAACCAGCAAATTGCTGTTCGATGTCCTGAGTGATTTATCAGGAATATATCTAACAATTGTTTCACTAAAGTACTGAGGGGAAAGACCATGAGGACATCTAAAGATTAATAAAAGCATGTTAAAATCAATTCTAAAAGACGCAGGTAGGCAGTGAAGGGATATAAAACCTGGTTTCTCCTGTAGCATTCTGAACTCGCTGTTACTTAGTAATACAGCTCAGTGTCACGTGCATGCCACCTCGAACAGCGGTGCACGAGTGCGCGTGCCGGTTGCCATGGCGATGAGCGCCATTAGCCATGTGCTTGTTTGTGTTGATATCTGTCTAGTTCACGCCCTGTCCCACCTGTTATTGTGCCCAGCTGTCTCGTTTGTTTCCCCTGATTAGTCATTGTATAAGTACCCCTGTGTTTCAGTCCTGATTGTCGTCCGTTGTTTAATGTCACGTCGATGTATCCTGTGGATGTTACCAGTGTTACCTGTTTGATGTTTCCTGTTAGTGTAAATAAGTGTTGTTAAGCGGCTACGCACTTGTGTCCGTCCCTCGCACCCCGACAAAGTGTGACAGATCTGAACTAGCAAGATATCATCACAAACAAGCACATGGCTAATGGCGCGCATCACTATGGCAACAGGCACACGCAGTGCCAAGTGTCCGTAGCTGTCAGGCGTTCAGGGAGAAAACTCCAGAGCTTGGGTTCATAGTAACTAAAAGCTGACTCTCTTGTCTTTCAGTAATAAGAAAGCACAATTTTCTGTGCTTTTCAATGATGAGAACCAATAATCTGTCTTATCTTTGTTTAACTGCAGATAACTAAGACATCCACAAGTTACCCTAGGCAGTCAAGCAGGGAGCTGACAAAATCTCTGAGCATCAGGTGCTAAAGACATATACACAGTAGCTGTGTGTCTGCTGCATATACATGGAAATGTATGTGTTATGTTTGTTGATTATACCAGCTAGTGGAAGCACATACAGGTTAAAAAGCAGAGGAGAAAGAATGAGGCCTTGTGAGACACCACAGGATACCGGGTGGTGTTTGGAAACATGATTTCCCAGAGCAACATAGTATTCCTGACTATTTAACTAGGATCTGAAATGTTTAATTTTTGGGTTAGAGATGAGCCAGTTGCTGAGCACATGGAGGTTAAGATTTATTTTCTTCAACTGAGGCCTTATGGTAGCTGTTTTAAGACTGTGGTTAAATTCCATGTTATAATAATTGATTCACAATACTCTGAACATCGGCTGCTAGTGAGCTGAAGACTTGCAGTTGAATAGATAAAGAGTCAAGGGGGAAGCATAAAGATTGAGGGATATGACTTGAGTGATTCAAGATAATAGCTGAAAAGATGGACATACTGCTTTTTGTGCTGGAGTAACCAGACAGTGAGGGTAACTGCTTGCACCCTTTGACGATGGCCCCTTACTAATTAACGGCTAGAGACATTTGACACCCGATGAAAGACAGACAGACGCATCGAAAAACTGTTTAAAACACGTTATGATCGCATAATAAAAGAGTGGAGACATGAGTGTGCATTCTGTTGATAAGGTAAATGAAATGAAATCCTTTTTACGGGCACTCTTTGAATGCTGTTGGCATTGGAAGTGCGGATTTTGAATGTAAAATTAACGCAGCAATATTAAGTCATAATTTTGAGAAATGTTCTCATTATTTCAAGGTACTAAGTCTTAATTTCAAGAAACTTTCTTGTTATGATTTAGTTAATTGTTGTTGTGTTTTTTTCATGTTTTTGATCCGGGCTTCCATAGTCTGATGATTGTATGATTGAGAAGCCAGACTGTGAAAAATGGAGACAACTATCCAACAAAACAGATTTGTCGATATACAGCTAGGGGGAAAAAATGCGCGTCTCAGATGTTTTGGGTTTTCTTTGGGCATAATGCGGCCCGGCACATGCTAAGCTTGTCTAGTCTTGTTATTTAAATAAATATCATGGTGAACCATTAGCTTTGTGTGCCTCCATCGCTTTTCTGCTTATCTTCAGTTTCTTTTAGGTTTTAAAATAGAAGTTGCATGGCTCCAGGAGGTTTGTTATTACCTGAGACAGTCCTGGGTTTTTATTAAGGGGGGAAAAGTATTCATACATCTCGTATGTCTAAAAGTTTTCAAGTCTAGAGTGTGGTGGCCATGTTTATGAGTATGGCCCGTCACTTGCTGCATAAGATCAGAGGAGTTTAGTAGCCATTGGGATCTGAGTGGATATCAAGACATACACTCACCGAGCACTTTATTATTAATACTATACTAATACTGGGTAGAGCCTCCCTTTGTAGCTCATCCGCCTCAAGGTTCGACGCATAGTGCATTCTGAGATGCTTTTCTGCTCACCACAATTGTACAGAGTGGTTTTCTGAGTTACCGTAGC
>JAOUQW010000042.1:7259263-7274482 GCA_028565825.1 Olivaichthys viedmensis | reverse complement strand
GGGGATTTGGGATGGGGGGGATTGGGGGGTTCTAGCTGCTAGCTAACCGGAGCATCCATATCGCTCGCGCGCTTTGATCCGACACTTTCTTTCTTCTTTTGTTATTTTTGTTTCTTTCTTTCCTTCGCGGTTATTTTTGTTTCTTTTCTTTTCTTCCTTCTCTCCACCGCGTCGACGTTAGGAATTCTTCAGCTGTTCACTTCTGACTTTATTGATTTATTGTGACCTATATATACATATATTAAGACTTTTATATATTTATATATAACATTGATATATTATTCCGCCAGCTCGGTGATCCTCGGATAAATGTGCCGAATTCATAAACGTACAGCGATTTGTTTATTTACTTAAAAATGTCACCGTTTTGTTTTTGTTGTTGGTTTCCTTTTTTTAAAATAAAATAAAATAAATAAATAAATAAAATAAATAAAGTCGCGGTGGTCGTCTAAAGGAATGGATGAAGCCGCGTTCCAAATCGCATACGAGCGCACTTCACAGCGTGCCGCTGCCAGGCGGCGTTCTATTCGGACGTAGGCGACTACTCAGTAGGTTGGTGTGCGGTTTGGGACGTGGCCGGTGGTCTCTGGGGAATGCGTCGTCGTTGCTAAGTGTGGAGTAATGGGGCCATTACCACGACGACGTGTCTGATTCACGATGTTAAAGGGAAAAGTGCTGCTGCTGCTGCTGGCGGCGGCGGTGATGGCGATTTTGGGATGTTGTAAGGTTTGCTGGCGAAACCGGTGGTTTAGTTGGTCGCTTTGGGAGGAGGGAGGACAGATCCGGATGAGCAGTTCACATTCCATTACGAAATTCAACACTGCGAGAGAGAGAAAGAGAGAGAGAGAGAGAGAGAGCAGGCCCTTTAGCAGAAGTGCGCACTCCTTATTCACACAGCCAGCGCACCATGACCACTTTCTGTGCGTTTCTTCTCTCAGTCCTGCTCATTCAGTCTCCCTGCATGGCACGCTTTTAATGTTTCCTCTGCTCCAGCACACCTGACTCAACATATCAGCTCATAACCGCGGCCTCCGTGAGGTTAAACCTGTGTACACGGATTGGGATAACGCCGTTCTGTAGGCTGATGTATGGCTTCTCAGATGCTAGAAATGAAAACGAAACTCGAGCCACTCTAACTGGGTTACGTTGAACCAATAGCACAATTAATCAAAACTAATTATTATGTTTTTGAAAGAGCCAAATTAATGGTCTAACTCAATGTTTTCCCTAATCCTGCTTGGGGCTTGCCTTGCTCTAACACACCCTTTTTTTTTTTTTTAAACCTCATGAAGTGCTGATGACTTGTGTCAGGTGTGTTCGAGCAGGAAAACCCAAGGGACCAGAACGGAGAAACGCTGATCTATCTGATGCTGTTGGATTACGTGTCTGTAGCAATGCAAAAGCAGATGTTTTTTTTATATTTTTTTTATGCAAAGTGGTGATGTTCTCTATAAAAGTGGTGAATAGGAACATCGTGCACATGTCCGTTCTGAGGCCCCCGTAGCAGCGATCAAGTGAGGGCATGCCAACTTGAACTGAAGTGACTGGAGTAAGAGGCTGTTGTGTAGTTCCTGTATTACAGTTAAACGCACTGTGATGGGAAACAATGGCTGCATAAAAACCAGAAACCCGTACTCCAGACCTAGCCTTGATGCAGAGTTGGTGTACCTTTGATTGCAGTTGTTTGTAATCCCCGTGGCCTCCGGTGCTGTTAAAATAGTCCAGATAGCAGCTTTTGTTGTTGTTAAACTTAAGTTGTTTTCATCCCATAGAATAGTGCTTTTGGTTGCTGCTCGAGAGCTGCTGGCTCTTCGTTTCTTATGATTGTTAACTGTGTTTGGGTGTGCAGGCCTAGGCTGGATGTGGCCTGCTCCATTGTGAGGTCTGTGTGACAAAATATACAAATCGCAGGTTTCTGCTGAGGCGAACAATACCGCTGAAGCCGAGTGAGAGTTCAAATCAAAATCCTCCTTATGTGTTCTTAAATGCGCAATTAGGAGACGACCAGAAAGAACTTGTAAATGTGAACGTTTTCAAATTTACTGTGAGATTTACATGCACACCACAGGTGATGTCAAGATTAGGCATCTTGATTAACCAGACTACAGGACAAAGTTACTAAACTACCAATTTGGTGTCTATAGAGAGTTTGAGGGCCAGAAGGTGTATACACACTGATTTATTTTTTCTTCTATTCAGTGTTTTTCATGATCTCAAAGAGTTGGTAGTGTGTGATCTCTAAAGGATCTCTGTGTCCCTTGGGCTTAGACAAGTTAATTAAGTACACCTCTCCCCCGTGGTGCTTCAGAATTACCCAAGGTACTGGCATTAGCAATTCTTAATTCATTAAAGTCCAGTCCCCAGACACCCAGGCTACCTAACCAACCCCTTTTTAGGCATCCAAACAATTGCTGGGTATCACTTTGCATCTGCTTATTGCATACAGCACAGGATTTACATGAGCTGTTTGTTTTGTCGTTTTAATTATTTTTCTTTTTTTGCATCTGAAAAAAAAAGTCAGTTTATACATCTGGTGAAGAACTATTTGTCAGTCAGATTATTTGATTAAAAAAATTAGCCTGCCAATGAGAAGATTTAAACAAAACCAAGAAGTTAGAAACAAATCTGAAAGGACCAGACTGTATATCTTTTCTGTTTATGGTTTACTGGTGTAAAAGAGTGTTTACAGGAGCGGTGTGCCTCGTCTGATGCAGAGGGTCCTGTGTTGCCCCGGGGTATTGATGAGCTGGCCCTTTGGCTCCCAGGCTATATTTATCTTGCCTTTTTTAGATAAGATTATATTCCATCTCAGTGACGGTGTGGACTGAACTTGTGTGTGCAAAGGGAGTACATGGGATGGATCGGGAGAATAAATCAAAATTAGACCCAGTAATCAGTATTAATCTTGGTGGCTTTCTTTCTGGTATAACAATATGGTTTCAGTTGATCATTTAATTTGTTTTTAAAACTTGGTTTCGCCTTGCAGAGTCTTGCTTCAGCCTAAATTTACAGGCAGTTTGGAAAATCCATAGTCAAACTGATGCTTGATTGTTGGTTGGTGTTCATTTCTAATTTATTTGAATGTATATAAGAGTCTGTTCAGCCCATGTCGATCAATTGAACAGATTAATAATTTGTGTATGGTGTATATACAGGCCATTATATGTGTGTGTGTGTATATAGGCTGTTTTAAAACTATTGCTCCTGAGAGCAATCACATTGTTTTTAGAAAGGGTTAATGGGTCTTGTGGAGATACAGTTATGAATAAGGATAAAATGGAAGTGAATGTCAGCTGGAACTGGAAAAAGTTAAAATAAAAATGTGCTGCAGCAGTGTTTGTGGCCAAGCCGCCTCGGGGGTCCTCACAAGAATAGTGCTGGACGCAGACATTATGGCAATGGCTATATTTGTGGTTGCCCCTTATGGCTTCTTGTGGCCTGCACTTCATCAGTGGTAATGTATAAATTATGCCACATCATGACTTGCTTTCTCAGTAACTTTTTTTATTTTTTTTATTGGTCTAGTGTATGAACTTAAGAGTGTTAAGAATATTCCTAACAAATTGCATTGAATTCTGTTCATGTTGTAGCCTACCTCTAGCCTATACTGTATAAAATAGGCTACCTCCAGTGAAAAGTGGTTGAAAACCCAAGATCTGGCCTGTTTGAACATGTGGTTTGTGCCACAGATGCTTTTTGAAAACAGTTGCTTGCTTGATGCCGAATACTTTTTAGAGGTTGTTACTTTGAAACTTCTCATGCTGTTTTTTTTTTTTGCCCCCCCTGTTTCCCTCTTAAACATTCGCATGTCTTTTGCTGCCAGGATTTGATGTGCGAAGCATCTTGTTTTGAGGAACTGTATGCAGAAAACCTTTCATTACGGCCGTGACCTAATCATCTGCCGTTGAGCAGTCAGCAGACTGCACTGATGAGCCATCGAGATGAGCACATCAGCTTAGTTTTTTGACGACCAGGTCACAAAAGCCTACGTGTCAGTTCCTCCATTGCGTTGGGCCTCTATCACCTTTCCCTACCCCCCCCCCTTTAAGCTCCAACTGGCAAATAAAGCAGGTATTTACTGTGGGTCCAAAGTCTAACTTGAGGGCTGTCACTGATGTGAAAGAATGCCACAGTGGAGGAGAGAAGAGAGTGGGAAAGAACAAAAGACAGAAGAAAGAGAAAGCGAACAAGAAAAATGCAAGCCGATCTGGTTTAGAGGAGAAGAGAAGAGAGGGTCGTCAGGAAGTGAAACCTTCTCTTCTCTGAGGTGGACGGGGAAGTGATGGAGGAAGTGTAAGAACAATAGCGTTAAAGCAACCTTCCCTCAATCGTTCTCTCGTGTTCGCTCAAACAGCTGCATGTGGCTTCTACAACTTTTCGTGAACTAAGAACTCATCATATTAACTTTTTTTTCTTTTCTCTTCTTCCAACGTCTTTTAAACTCGAAGGAAGGAAAGGGTTAAAAGTGTGGAGACTGATGAGAGAAAGAGGGGCTAAATGGAGAGTGCAATAAAGACAGCCTCTTTTGCTGCCTCCTGTCTCTCTCTCTTCCTCTCTGTTGGTCTCTCTTTCTCTCTTAGAAACTCTCCCTCGCGCCGTCTGTCTTCTCTCGAGCCCCGGAGCTCTCCCTCCCTGCCTGGCTTTCTTGCTGACTAAACAGTTTTGTCAGCTGGCAGTTGTGTGCAGGCTGAGGATTTGCGATAGCTTCTGGAGGTTGGAGCGAGGGGGAGGGGTGGTACTCCCAGGCAGCACTTGTTGCTCAGTGGAACTGAGGGAGGGAGGGAGGGAGGGAGTGAGAAAGAGGGTGGGAAGAAGGGAGGAATAGAGAGACAGAGGGAGGCTGCAGGAAGGAAGAAAAAAAAAAGGTGGCAGCAACAGCATCGTCCAACCAGTTTTTGCCAAAGTGAGGGAGAGAGAATGCAAATGTTACACAGTCAAATTGCCTGTATCTCTTTACAGCCAGATTGCTGTGACCACAATCAAAGTTAAATAGTTATGCTGGAGAATAGAGACTTTATTTAGTTTAGTTTTGACAGGTTTGTCTTCCTCTCTCTCTCTCGCTCTTTACTTTACTCTCAAGTGGAGCCTTTATTTAAAATCCTACAAACATACGTAATGAAACCCCTTTCTGCCGTTCCAGCCCAGCAAGGCAGTGAATTTGCCTAAAGTTTACCCCTGGGGTGGTGCGGTGTATTTTCCACATCTGCCACTTTTGAGGACAGGCAGAGGAGCTGCTGCGTGCCTTTGTGTAAACAGTACTAATCTGGACTTCTTGTGGCGGGTCGCTAATCGAAAGCGAGGCAGTGGCCGTCTGCGTCCGTCTGGGCCATGCCGCCGCTCGGCCTAGACGACAAATATAGCCGAGGATGAGGATGAGCTGCCCTAATGACACCCTACCTGAGAACTGTAGTGCATGCTGGGAAAAGATGTTATCCCGGGATGTGGTTCAGCTGATTGTGAAATGTTGAAAGCATCTTGAGAAGACTGGTCTGGAGTTGGTTTTTCAAACTTGGCAGGAGTGTATTTTTAGGCTGTTTGTGGTCGCATTCTGTTGCAAAACACATAATTATAAGGGTGGGCTTTGGCATTACTCTTTTGCGGTAACCCCACTGTTTCACAGCCTTTTTTTGTTACCTTTTCAGCGCCCTAGGTGCTCTATGCACACCCACATACACAATGTCCTGCCTCCCCACTCACATTCAGCTGAAAAGGTACCATTGTTTGTTCTGCAAACACGGGACACACCTTGTCTCCACGGAAACTAGGGGCATGCGCTCCAGTTTTGCTACTCCTTTGGTTTGTAAAGAAGTTGGGCCACACACCAGCTAGCAGCTTCTCAGGCAAACAATTGGCCTTTACCTGAGAGAGAGCATCACCTAGCCTGTGCTACAGTAGGGGGGAGGGGAGGTAAGGGTGGGGTCCATCACCTGGAATGGAGGTGGAGGCTCAGAGATAGACGCTAAAGAATGGGATTGGGGCTTGCCGATGGGGCGGGGGACTGAGGAATTTGACACTCCAAAACTTCAGCTCCACTTTTTTCTTTCTTTCACAAAAGCCAAAAGCTAAATGACTTGAGAGGACGAGGAACTGTCAAATATGCTGCGACATTCATAGAAAGTGCCATGTCATTTCCTGTTGGTCACATTTTTAAAACTTTTTCAGCATGTTGATGTTTCAGCAAAAAAAAAAAAAAAAAAAAAAACTATGTTCCTGTTAATATTTTGTCAATGCAGGTGTTTTGCAATTAAACAACCTGAACAAGACGTTCACCATCTTATTCTCTGCCGAATAACAGGGACAGGGATTTCGAGTTCAGTTTGTCTTATGTATGCGTCAGCCTAATCTCACAAATATTAAGCAGTGGCTGAACTATGGGCAGAGAATGACTGTTATCTGGACGCCACACCCAAGCCATACTTGCATCCCTGACTGCAGCAACTCCTACTCAGTCCAAACAGACATGCGGACGATGTGCTTCAAGTAATGCCTTTCGTCACACCGATGCATAGCTAATGACAAAACCCCCACAGTGAGAGGTCACGCAATTTGATAGAAGGCTGAGAAACACACCCACATGTGTTGGCACATAAGCATTAGAAAAGATGGTGGACACAGATACACTCAGTAGTGTTTCCAAAATAAATGCTGTACAGTGATGCAGCCAGAGCTGGTGTAGAGGTCGGGGTGGGGACTGGGCTATTTCAAGACTGTGTGTTCAAGCCTAAATTTGGCTTGTGGTTATGTGGGGGCAGGTAAAACGTAAAGACGGGCCTGGCCCGCTAGACCGGGGTTAATGGTACGCTGTCAGCCTCCCTTGAGAAACAAGGAGTCAATGGGCCAGGCTTTTGCTGCCACACCTCTAAGCAAGGTGACACAAAAGGGAGTGATTTGGACTCTTTCTCCTGCTTGAAACTTGGCCTCCCGATCAGGATCTGAGCACAATAAAGGACGACCACAAACCCTACCCACCTTTAACACCTACTCCATATCAGTAACGCGCACTCACTCAAAAGAAGCCTACTGAACACCACCACCTTGTTCAAACCCAGCTCCCTGTGACACACCTTTCACATATTTGCTCATTTGCACTTAATTTGTTAGGTTACTCACAATACGAATACTCTTATTCCAACCTTGTAATCTTGTTGTTTTTTTCAGCTCCTGAGGTTGTGCATGTAGTACTGGTAAGAAACTACATGCAAACGCAGTAAGGTCCGACTTGCCTGTGCCTGCCGTCTAGATTACAAAAGGGATGAGCTGTAACCACCATTTCTCAAAACAGTTTCAGCTGAGACTTAGTCATCAGGAAGTCAGTTGGTCACCTTGCCTTTCTTCGCCACACTTTGCCCTGTAACATCAGCATCAGGCAGATAATTTCTTTCAAAGGAGTGTTATCATTAACCAGCAAGTTGGACCTCGACTTGTGAACTTTGGTACCAAGTACCAGAAAAAAAACAAAAACGCAGAGCAAAGCTTAGAAGAAAAAAGAAGACGAGATAAGTAGGTTGTTGATGGGCTCATAAGAAGTAAGCTGGGTCAAGGGTTCTTGAAGAGTGTTTTCCACCCTATAAGCTGGGTTTTGTTGATTTGTCCGTATCTAAGTGGCTGTTACATTGATCTTTAAAATGTTGCACTGACTTATTCAGCCTTGTTTACCAGTTGAAATTACCCTAGGACTCATTGTACTGAACTTGTGCCTTTTTAACAGTCACAAATAAAAACCCTGTTGCCCACTATTAGTCCTAAAATGGGCCAAGCAGTTAGTCATCGTCACTGAAATTGTTTAATGATTTAAGACCCGAGATTATAATATAACGATGGACTACCGAGTTGTTTTATTGGTCTCTATCTTCACAATGAAATAAATAAATGTAGGATTCAAGAACCTAAAGACGAATATCAAGTGAAAAAAAAGCAACACTTATTTCAGTTTGTAGCTCAAATGATGTGATTGGATGGAGATATTGTGCAAGGGTTTAACTCGCTCCATTCTTATTTTCAGGCCTTATTTCCCTTCCTTTTTTAAACTGTGTTAAGTTAAAATAATTTAAAGAAACATTTTCGCCAACGGCACCTCTGATTCAGACCACACATGCTGATCACTGACTATTTCTATCTAGATGGCTTCCGCTTATTTCTGCTATTATCCTTTCTTTATCTTTTCACCGAGGTAACTTAGCTTCTGGTGCACTTTGTACACTTTACTAGCTAGCATCATCACCCTGAATGCCAACACAGCAAAGCCTCAAGGAGGTCTTGTGGTACTAGTTGATGACCAAGACCCTAGCCATGGTTCATGTTGATCTCTGTCTCTGTCCTCGCTTTTCATTTCCCCCCCCTCCCCTCTCTTCTTCCCGTCCGACCGAGCGGTGTAGGGAGAGGCGGTTTGGCCCCCTTCCGACTCCTATCTCTTGCGAGAGAGGAGCATGCGGCTGCCAGTGGGTTCCTACCGATCAGGCTGCCCACGCTGAGGTCGGGGGTCGTCGTACCGCTGCGGGGAGAAAGGGAAAAGCGCGTGCGCCGCGTGCGTAAGAAACGCCCCCTTTCCTCAGCCAGACCGACGCGTGGCACTATTTTCGAATGCGACCTCAGATCAGACGAGACGACCCGCTGAATTTAATCATATTACTAAGCGGAGGAAAAGAAACTAACAAGGATTCCCTCAGTAGCGGCGAGCGAAGACTGAAGAGACCCCTGAAAGAATTGTCTGCATGTTTTTGTAACCATTTGTTTATTTTTGTTATTATAATTTATTTCTACTGAAGGGTAATAATAAGGTCCTTGCAAGGTCTTGCAAAGCTCCACCTCATTGTAAGCATTTTTTCCCCAAGAAGTTTTTCTGATGTCTGAAGAATTCTATGGTATCTGCAATGCTACATACTGTAGCATTTTTTTCAGTCAAGCCCTAAATAGTATTGTGTGCACTTGTAGCCCAGTTTTTGATAATGAAAAATATCACTAAATATCAAATTTTATTATGTAAACAATGTGAGATTTAAAAAAATAATAATGTGTAAACGATTTAAGTTTATATTTGTAATCATTTTTCAAGACGTAATTTCTTAAAAATAACAACTTCTTTGAAATTCTACGGTTTTGTCATTCAAGTCAATTTTTTATATATATATTTTTTTCGATTACTCGATTAACCGTCAAATTAATTGGTAGATTACTCGATTACCAATATAATCGTTAGTGACAGCCCTAGTAATTAGTTCTGAACATCCATGTGTGTTTGTCGGGTTGTGGTTTCCTCTGTTCATTTCATCCCTTAGCAAGGAAATGGCCTATCCCACAAGACTTCAAGTCTTTCAAATGTTCGCTCAACAGGAAATAGTGGATACTGGATGTTGTTTCAGGTTTTCATAATTACGATAAGCACTGTGCTACATTAAGAGAATTGCTGTTGGGAAGCAGGCAGAGAGTGGACGCAGAATATCCTGTGGCCTGTACGAAGTTCTCTTCAGTCCTCTTGGATCTTGCTTGACAAGGCAATGTGATCACCCAGTGGACAAAGACCGTCTCACCAACCTAAAGTCAACCAGTGATATATTTCCACTGTGGCCTCACACATGCTGCTTTTCCTTCCTGCATCCCCATTCCTGCATTAACCATTTTCATCCTCTCAAGGCCTCACTGTGTCGAGAGCTGTAACCCACCCACCAATCTGTACCCAGGCTGGTACTGGCTAACATCTAATGGGACTCTCTTTATCACCATGTTGGCAAAACATTGAGGGGGCCCATACAGATGGAAATGAGGCCTTTACAGTCCCACAGCCGAAATGCTACTGCCCTAACGCCTCCGCAGAGTGCCATGGGATTACAAAGGGGACCGGTTTGTCATGACCCCACCCCGTGATTGCTGCGATGCTGGACGACAGAGATCTTGATGTTCCTCATTCAGTGTTCTTGCCTGTACATTCTTTCATGTTGGTATCAATTGTGTTTCACATATTCAGCCATCGCTGCTGCCAGTCTTTTGAATGTAGTTAACAGCTAATTAATGGCACTTAAAAGAATGGGAGGAGTGCTGGAATGAATAGCACAATCCACTGATTATGCTTTTGTACTGTACACTTAATGGTCTCTGGTGTGCTATAAACCGTCCCTCTCTTTATTGAGTGCTAAATGCTCGCTTTTCCATGTGAAGGCTTTCTGCTCTGATTGTTGCTCATTCACTTTGCAAAAGTCTCAGTTAATGCCTGACATTTGTAGGAATTTAATTGTATTTTGCTGAGACAAATTAGGGATGTAGATGCAACTTTTCTCAAAGCCCGGACATTTAGGCACCTTTGTTATGAAAATGGCCTGGTCATCAGGGCATCACGTACAAACTCAGGATACAAGCAGCATTGCACCTCATCGTGTAAAAAAATAAATAGATAACCACGGCCCTTTAACATTCTCAGCCCCCAAATGCTCTCTGAAGTTCCAGAGCTTCCACCCCCCTATTTCAGATGAATTGCTCCCTTGTAAGAGCATGTCCTCAGGCAGGGGCCTATGTACAGAGAGAGAGAGAGAGCCCAGCACAGCGACTGTGGAGTGGCAAGGAAAAAAACAATGTGACTCTTATTTCAGCCAGAGGAGGGGAGAGCAGAGTGTGATGCTGCCGAGTCGCTTCAGTGTAACCGAGAAGTTTCAGCATGCCCACATACCCCCGGGTTTGATGGATAACCCCCGCTGCGAGGGCTCGTCTGCCTGTCAATCAGGTGCACGGGCATAGCAAACAGCTGGCTGCCCAGCTTCTCATTGGTTGATGGGGAGTCATGTGACTTGGTATTAGGGGGCGGGTCCTCAAAGGTAGGTGGGTGAGAGCTTCCATTGCAACAGTTGGCTGATGTTATGGCCTTGTACTTTGGCCTCCTTCCCAACTTTGAAGTTTAGGTCATATAACCTCAGATTAGGAGCCAAAGGAGGGTGGAGCGAGGGAGCAAGTGAGAAAGTGTGGACTAGAAGTAGAGGTGCATTAAATGACTCATCTGGAACTGGAGATAACATTGCAGTTGTTCTGGCACTACCAAGCCAGGTGTTGACTAAGTACAATGCCATCTAGTTGCTGAATGAGTACTTTTTTTTTCTTCCGTCTACTAAGTGACTCCCTTCTTCAGGAGAGAAAAAAAGGTCTTGCAGGCCACAAATCATGTGTGGTCACTCTGTGTGTGTGTGTGCGCGAGAGCGGGTGTGTGTGTGTGTGTGTGTGTGTGTGAGAGAGAGACAGACATTGGGATAGCCTCAGTCTCAGCCCAGATGAAGGGTGTATTCTTCTTGCTTTCACAAAGAGCTCCATTATAGCATTCTGTAAGAGGCGTATCTGCCCAGTGCTCCATCAAAACCCCCCCTCCAGCGGTTTTCCTCCGTCTCGTCTCCCAAACAGACAAGGTGGAACCCACAGACGCCCGGCAGCGCGACTCTACAACTAATAGCTCAAGTAGTCTGGGCATCGCTCCCCAAATTACCATGAAGGTGCAGGGGTTAGGATTTTCAAATTTAAGAAACAAGAAGCCAGTAGAAGTCTGTTGGAATAGTTTAGCAGGAATCACAGCCGGGCATTCATCACAGTGGGTCTTGGTTCTTCTTAAAGAGCTTTTCCAAAGCCTGAGAAGTTTGAGAAAATATTTTGAGAACAGAATACACGAGCAGGAGATTTCCTGTCAATTACAACTTAAAAATTTGCCTTATTTTAATAAGATGTTGGGAGATACAGCTGTTTGTTTAACTGCAGCATCAGTTACCTATAGCTAATCTGGTTCTGTAAATCAGACTAAAACATGGATGGCAATGACCATATTTTTCACAGAGAACTCCTTGTAAGATCAGGTTAAAAATCGGAGACGCCAGTTATGGAAGTTTTGTACCAGTTCGGCAGCATAGCTGTTTTCCTTGTCGAGAAAAGACCTTTGAATCTCTTGAATCTCTTTTGAGATTTACAGCACAGGGAGCAGGTTGTGTGTTCAGGGCATATTGGGGCTCTGTTCACGTTGGCGTGTAAGGGCTTGTCGGCTTAACGGCCTGAAAAGCCCTTCGAGCATCCAATCCCTCCCTCCTTCTTTTTCTTTTCAGGTGTAGGGAGGCTTTTGGGTTTTACCTCATGAAACCAGCAGCCACACCTTAACCTTGCTTCAAAAAGAGATTATCTTAAGCATCTTTAGTCCTTTAGTTTCCAGAGACATTGAGATACAGCTGCGAGCTCAACTTCAGTATGACTTCACCAGAGCTAATCTTGGCATATTACGTCTCTGTTTTTCAGAATGGTTTGGCCAGCACCTGATGTGTAAAACCCATCAGCAAATACTCTGGCTTCTCTCTGCCATGCTAGACTTTATTTTTTATCATATTCACACTCACGCAGACATCATTCACACTCTTATAATCACGTAGAGGCATTAAATCCGGCCCTGCCCATCACGGCAAATGTTTCTATCTTTTCTGACAATGTGAAAAGGAAGTTTCACTCTATTTTTCTATTTAATTATGACTCTCAACTTATTTTTGGAGTGTACAGATTTTTTCGCTGACATCCTGCAGCATCTGATGGACAAAATATGTCTGTGTGCATAAGGAACCATTTCTATGGAAAATTACGATGAAAGTTTTATAGCATCAAGAGTGATGTTAATATAAAAATATCCAGAATGCGTCTTTTTTTGGAAAGCGGTGATCAAATCTTGAAGTGGAAACATAAATAATATACTGGAATTATCTATGTATAGTCATTTCTCCTTTATCATTACATTTCTATCATTTAACGTTTTAAATGATTTTTATATAACTAAAGAAATACTTTTAAATACCAAACAAAACCTCTAAAAACCACCTTTAGGTGTGTGGTTTATATATTACATCTACTACATTGTAGAAGAGTTTAGTGAATAGAATAATGACTGTTTATTAAATATGACAGTTGGCACCAGAAATCTAGATTTAGGCATGAGGTGGACAGAATCTTTGTATAGCATGATAAAGAGTGTCCCATTCGTTCCCACTTTCATACACTTTCATTACAAGTTAACTACTTGTTTTAGACTTATGTACTTACCTTTATGTACCTAAACAGGTAAGTATGTAAGTCTAATACAAGTAGTTCTTTAATGAGAATATGCACATACATAATTACACTGTACAAAACCCTTAAAAAATTAATTATGGACATAGTTCATAAGGAAACTTAATATAAGTCTTCTAGCATTCCTAAATTTTGGACAAATTGAAAGGCATCAAATGTCTCCCATAATTCTGTATTTAGGAGTGCCATTAAATTCATGGCAGACAAAAGCTTAGACAATTAATATTATTTAAACATTAAACATCAGCACATCACTGTTTGGATTTTATTTTCAGTGTGAAAAGAGATTCATTCTGGAAGAACCTGGTTGGAATATTTTCCCAGACAAAACAGTCTTCAGTGCTTTTCTGAACCATTTGTAGGAAAAAGCGTACACAATCGGGTTACAGGTCGAATTTAAATATCCAACCCAAATGAGCATATCAAACAAAACCAAAGGAATCAAATGACCAATAAAAGGATCAATGACATTGCAAATAAAAAATGGTGTCCAAAGAAACAGAAAAACCCCCATAATCAACGCCAGGGTTTTCGTTGCCTTTCTTTCGTTCTTGCTTATCATCTTTTGCATTTTATTCATCGATTCCTGAATGGCTCTGGCTTGTTTTTGTGCGACGCGGAATATTTTCGTGTAAATGCTGATCATTATGATACCTGGGAAATAGAAGGAAAGCAAAGAGGAAGCGGTGCTGGAGGCAGTGGTTTGGAACAAAAAACAACCGCCTTCGCATACAACGTTTTCGTAATAATAATCCTCCATTCCCAAGATGTTTAGCTGGAGAAATATGATTCCGAACCCAACTACGAACGAGACGCTCCAGCAAATGGAAATCATAACCGACGTGACGAAAGGTGTGATTATAGTCTGGTACAGCAAGGGATGACACACGGCGTAATAACGATCGATGGATATGAAACACAGGTTTAAAATGGATGCGGTGCACAACATGATGTCAACACTGCTGTGTATTTTACAGAACAAAGTCCCTAAATACCAACACGTCTCCACAGATCGTATCATGCTGGGAGGCATCACAAAGCTGCCCAACAGCAGATCCGTCACAGCCAGAGAAAGGACGAGGTAATTCGTCGGCATGTGGAGCTGCTTGAAATGGACAATGCTGAGGATCACGAAAAAGTTTCCAAATACTGTTAAAATCACCACCGAGCTGAAAAACAGGTAGAGCGGCACTCTTTGGAGGAGCGGGTAAACAAACTTCGGACAGGATCCGTTTAGAAATTCGTAGCAAAGAGGAATGACGTCCACCATCAGAGTTTGGCTCGAGTTCATTTCAAAGTCCATCTGCTGAGTTTCGATTCTCGTAAACCAAATCACAAATCAATAACAACAACAACAAAACACAACATATTAAACAAGATATAGAAGGAAAGACATATAAATATACATATAAAAACTATCTCCCTGAAACAACATTAAATACAGTCAGTACAAATCACTCAAATCATATTTATGTCCGTATCTCACCACAAATCGTCCAGCAAGTGGATTGACCCATCACTTTGTCCTCTTTATAACCCAAAAAAAACACACTCATCTCTGTTTGTACCAAGCCGAGCTCGTCTTCAGTCCCAGTGGTCAGTAAAGCCCAGACCAGTCCGTTATTCCCAGTCTAATTAGCTCAAATGGCTAATAATGTCCTCATCATTTTCCCCATATGAATTTTAAAAAACAACAGAGGCACAAGAGGGGAAAATAATAAGGCCATTAAGGACAGCTGGACTCTGTTATTGCTTCAGTTATTGCCTCAAGCTTTTTGTCATGGCTAATATTGCTGGTGTTGCCCTAATGTCTTACTTTTGGAATATTTTCGATATATATTTCTCTGTTGAGTCTAAAGTTTACTATTTATTTCTGTCATTATGACTAACGTAATGATCATCACTATTTCTGAAGCAAATGTATTGATTTTACTCGGCACTATCAGGAGAGGAGACTAAAAAAAGAACTATAGGGCAGTGCTGTCTCTGCGATAGTCCTGACTGGTTTATAATTAATGTTACAAAAGTCCTCATATCAGACACATTATACTTTAGTTTTCTCTCCAGCAGCCAAACTTTATTCAATTCAATTCAATTCAATTTTATTTGTATAGCGCTTTTAACAATGGACATTGTCACAAAGCAGCTTTACAG
>JAOUQW010000042.1:7241039-7259163 GCA_028565825.1 Olivaichthys viedmensis | reverse complement strand
ACTACATTGTAGAAGAGTTTAGTGAATAGAATAATGACTGTTCATAAAATATGACGGGTGACCCCAAACTTTTGAACACTAGTGTATATTATAACATTGCCCGCCCTCCTATACAGCATATCTGTGTTATGACATCATCAATTGTCCATCATTGAGGACCGGTATTAAAGGATGCTCGCTCATAAAGGACCCAAAGATTATTCCTTTGCCTCACTTACTGATGCGGTTGGTTCCAGGGACGTGACCTGCTCCATGTGGGACAGTGGTGGACTGTATACTGGTAGAAATTTTAACCGTGGTTGAGCAGAACTATAGAGGCAACACATGTAGCAGAACTGCTGTGCTCCATCACATGCTAATGTCGAAAGATGTGGGATTTATGGGGTGAGCTTCGGGGCATTGTTTATACATTTGCTGTGATGCTTTTCCTAATGAACTTCAAGCCACAGCATGCTTTTCACAGCAAGTTCCCCACTAAATAGCTATGTCAACTCAATTTCAGCCCAAATACTGAACATTTTGTATATCAATGAACTAATGATCACTTGGCGCAGAGAAAAGCGCACATAGCTGAGAATCTCCCAGTTTTGTTTTACAATGAACGCATTTCCATAAAAATGTGTATACCATAGAATATACTGTTGTCGTCCAAAAGTTTGCCCACCCTGCTGAGCTGAGCTGAGTGCATGGAGAGGCTGTTCTGGAGGAGCAATTTATGGAGTGGAGCTGTCACTGCCGCCCCTCAGTGAATGCACCATTTGTTGCAGATGGACAACTGTCAGAGCTGTAGACCGCTGAAGCCTGCAGCGTCCTCACTGTCATAAATACAGCCAGCGCTGAGGGAAGGAGAGAACGACGGACGGAGGGAGAGTGAGTGAGACAGCGGGAGGGAGGAGAGAGGAGAAGGAGGGTGGGATTCCCATGTGACTGCTATCCAGGAGTCTTGTTTCATTGATGAACCAAAGTTAAGCAGGACTAACCACACAACTATGAAATGCGTCTTTCAAAGTGCACAATTAGAGCAAAAGCACAAGTTGGAAACTTGGTTTAAACCTTTTTATTTGACTCACGACATGAAAAGGCCACTTCGTGGCGTTTCTATGTTCATGCTCTCATCCGTGGCTGGAAAAAGGCAGGGCTGCTGGGAATCAAGAATCCCAGACATCTGATTTCCCCTGCAGGAACATGTCTGCAAAACAAAGGAGTAATCAGAACAGCATCAGTGAGATGGATGGGGGATTAGGGGCTCAGTCCTTGTTCCCCCAGTGATTAGCGTCTCATAGACTGATCAGTTAGAGCAAGAGAACTCGTCTCTCTTTCTCTTTTTCTCGGCTGACTGGATGGCCTTGTAGCTTGACATCAATGCGACCTTTTTCATTTGGCATTTATTTCTTAAGAGCATTGGACGTCGTGCTCGAATGGCTGCAGTGTTTTAATGCACTGGAAGGATAGTGATGGTCTGTGAGCAAGCCTGGCTGCCAACATTCGCGCGCATACACGCTCGTACCATCTGTAGCGTGTGGTGGACAGTGTATGCTTTTTTTCCAGGCAGCTGTCAGTGATGCACCAATCTGTCAGCACACAGTCTGCATCTGTACTCCCGCTTTGTAACTCACACCGTGTGTGTGTGTGTGTGTGTGTGTGTGTGCGCGCGCTTGCACGCGCATGCTTTTTAAACCGTCCTTTGTTAAACCGATCTGCAGTCAGTCTCTGCTGAGGAACCCCTGCACTTCTCTGCTCTACGTCCCTGTATATTTGCATGGATGTGGAGAGGAGGTTGAATTTGAGCCTGCCGTCTTCCCCTAAGCAGGCTCATATGACCAGACAGCCTCTGCATCGGTGCTCCACTGTTAGCCCAGCCAAGCCTGGGCAGCGTACACGCTATTCAGGCCCAAATAAAGAAGTACCGGCTAAAAAAAAAAAAAAAAAAAAAAAAAAAAAAAAAGTGCCCGTCGCTGGCACCTGTTGCCAAGGACCGTCAGTTTCCAGCCATGCTTATTCTAGAGCCAAGAGCTGCTGTGCCAGCACCCCCTCTGTACTGGTGAAAAACACGTCATCAGCTGATTATCCAACCCTATCTCTATCAAAGCAGAGGCTATAACGTGAGTTTTATGTGCCAACATAAAATTTGTATATCATGATTATTACAATATTATCACAATATTGTATTAAAAATTTTTTTTTATTTATTTGTACCGGTACTATGGAAATTTAGCCGTAAATGAACCTCGGCAGTGTTGCATTCCGGATTCGGCATTTACTCGCAATCGATTACGACCTTCGATCACTAGCTTAATTCAGCCTATCACTGCAGGTGTGGAATTTCCATACCAGCACGTCCTTAGTAAAACATTAGCGTTCAGAGAGGCTCATGAACACCTCAACATCTTTCCACACCTTTCCCTCTAATGGCCAATCATGGCTGCAGTGGCAGTGCTGTTCTCATCATCTCCGATTTTACGTCCTTTCCCATTTTCTTTCAAGTTGTTTTCAAAGTCGTCAAAAGAAAACCAAATGTGCCACCATTTATTGACCAATTTTAAATTTCATTTCCTTTGGCTCTTGGCTGAAGTTGGGGGGATTTCTGAGAAGATGAACTGGAAGCTAAATGCACAGAGGGACCTCTTGGTTTCTGAAAGAGAACATAATGAAGGTTTGGCAGCAAGGCTCAGCTCTTCTTGCTCTGCTCAGAAACATTGGCGGCTGGAAGAACTGAAACCTCCAGCTGGAGTTTCCACCAGGGCCCTATGGAGTCTGGTTTATGTTTAAAATTTAGTTTTCATTTTTTCAATTTTTTTAAATGTATTTTTATGTGATTTGAGGTTTTACATTTTTATCCTCTGTAGCATTAAAATTATTAAATAAAAAAATATACAAAACTACATCACAACAAAACGTATTACATCATATGTATATTAGTATCGGCTTCACATTAGTAGTGCATTTAAAACTTTTTAAAAACTTTTCAAATGAAAATAAATATTGTTAAGTGAAATTGTTAGGGTTTTTGTCCCCCCGCTTTTCGTGGGCTTTTTAATGCACCGATTAAAAAAAACACAAACATTACATCAGCGTGTGTGCGTGTGCAGCTGACTGCACTGGTTGTGTGTGAATCAGCACTGCACTTAGTTATAAATTGAGCAGCTAAGTTGCAACAAACTGAGCTAACAAGATGAATGCTAATCGCCTCGACTTTATTCCCATTAGTTCCATTCAGCTAGCTAACCCACGTGACTTTACTGACGTGCAGGTGCCGCATGGTGCAATGCACACATCCGAAAACAAAGACACCAGAAGCTCGACTGGATTAGCCTATAACTTTCACTAAAAGAACAACAAATGTTATAATACTTTGTGTTATAATCACATGCAGCAGGGACAGAGAAGATTAAAAAATCAAAAACGTTTGGGTGATGCTCGGAGCTAAACGCTTACTTGCCCTCCACTGATCCCTCCCAGTCAATGTAGAAGAGCAAAAACAAGTGTGGTGTTTTTTTTTGTTTTTTTTTTTCAAGTTTCAGCTAGGGAGTGGAAGAGGGTATTTTGGCTTTCAGTTAACGTTGAGTAAACAGTATCAGAATACGTCTTGGTATGTGTGAGTCTGAGTGTACCAGTATGTACGGTCTGCCTTGATAAGGATGTTCTCCCCTCCCTCATCTTCTCAATGTCCTTTCTGTGGAACTGACACAAAGCGAGTGAGTCATGGAGGGAGTGAGTGAGTGAGGGAGCTGTTGATGCCGCTCGGTCGCTATAGAGGAGGAAACTGGACTTTCTCGTTCATCCAGATTTTTGCATCACCTTTGCTCTGGTGTGCTGGTGTACACTCATTCATCAACACGCACTTACTCTTCCTACATCTGCTATTTTCATTGTGATAGAGCGCCCTGTCTCTGTCCACCAGTCTCTCCGTCCAGCGTCTCTGTGTGTGTGTGTGTGTGTGTGTGTGTGTGTGTGTAATATAACCTCTCAGTGTGAGGTTGATGTTATGGGCAGATGGAGGACAGAGCAGGCAGAAACTGTGATATCTCACTGAGCCAACCTCTGTCGAAGCCTTCGGTTGCTGCACTTGTCTGTGCCTGTCATTCTGCACAGATACAGCACAGCAGCATTCTTTACTCACTCATACACACACACACACACACACACAGAGAGCAATGTGCAGTGTCAAATCATGTCCACCTTGACATTGGTGTAAGTTTATATTCTCGCCAAAAATTGCTACGTTGCTGTATTTGCATTCGCCAACATAAATAAGAGAGAATACATTTAGAAAGAGTGCACGTCTTCTGAAAAGGTTTATCATTAATCATTAGCACGAGATCTTTGTGTGGTATCTCAATGCATCTATGACTTAACTCAGCATCTCTCATGTTTATGTTTGTTAGCATTGTAGACGCAGCTCTTCTAACCTCTACCCTACTTGCATGTATCTGTCTGGCTGTGAAGGTGCTCAGGTGAACCGTTTTTCCCAAAGCGGTGCTTTGGTACACATTTGCTCTGTCCCGGCTCCTATCATGCCTGTACCAAGTGATTAATAACACTGAATACCTGGTTCAGGTGTGTCGAGAGCTGGAAGAGAGCAAAAATGTGGACCGTCTGGGGAGACCTGAGGACCAGTTTTAAAAAAAACCCCACCACTCTAGCATGTCATAAGATATGTTTCCATCCAAAGGTTTCGCAAAATGTAAGCGCATTTCCAAAAACACAAATCATTGTACGCTTTATTCTAGGCCAAAGCTGTTATACGAGCTAGCTAACGTGCGGAAGCTAATATACAATGCAAAACTGTTATGTAACTCTATTACTAGTATACCGCGCCATCATCGCACAATTAACCACTAGGCATCAGTTAGGCCTAGATGCGATTTTACCACATTTTGGTGTACGTTTTATAACACATTTAGGCGTACCTGCGATGCAAGAGAACAACACCGCTGATAGCCTAGATGTTAGCCAAAGTCCTGCTGCTGGTTGCGCTCTCCCGGTGCCCGACACACCTGAACCGCAAATGTGGATTATCTGGGGGACCATCAGAGACGAGTTTATGAAACGCCGCTCTAGCATGTCATGTCCAGACATTTTGTCAAATTTAAGTGTATTCTCAAAAAGGAGGCAAATAAAAATGCAAATCAATGTCTGCTTCCATCAGATACTGTTGGATAAATATTTTCAAGAAGGGACAACAAAATTACGTTATCAGAAGAGCACCAGGCCGACACACACAATCATGGGCTATGTCTAATGCAATGTACTGTCATACTTAATAGTATGTCACCTGTGGTACAAACTATTTCATAAGCATTATTAACTAGAGGGCTAAGCATTTAATGAACACAAAGCATTCCTGGTTACCATGATATCTGAACGTCGCCTGAGGCTACGTCCTAAACAGCTTTGTAGTGTACTAAATAGTGTCAAAACAGTACACCGCTATAGATTATCATAGGAGCTATACTGTTTAGTGTAATAGTTGGCCTGTATGTAGTGTGATTACACTTTTTCGAATGTTCTCCTTATGCACTAACTTTGCCCTCCCAGCCAAGCTTAAACTGTTTTTGTGATATTTAGGCTTTGTTTTCTGCCATTTCCATTTAGATTTTCTTATGCACAAATTCAAAATTCACATAAAACAGGTGGATGTATAGTAAATCCCACTATAAAAATCTATTCCATCCTCCCTTAAGCCTAGTTTATGCTCCCCTTTCTAACAGGCTTCCGAAAACTTTGGAAGGTCAGAAAAGCATCACGTCTGCATTTATGGCCAGAGCACCTCAAAGTCTGCTCTGCGTCACCCGAGGACTTTTGTTTGCTTGTTACCCTGCATCCTTGGTCTCACAGCCACACTGCTGGTATTCAGCCGCTGAGGCTGGGCTAGGCTGGAGATGATGCAGAGACAGGGTGTGTTCCTTGCACACACACACACACACACACACACACACACACACACACACACGGACACATGGACACACACATACACAGTCTGGCATGGCTCAAAACCTTTGCAACCTAAAATGTCTGTTCCACCCAGCCATTATAACCACCTCTGTGTGTCTCAATTAGGCAGTCTTACCAGCCACTAATCTGATAATCACTGTCCTGTCTCCCTCTCATCCTCCTCCTCCCTCCCTCCTTCTCTGCCTCTTTTTTCCCCCCTCATCCATCCACTGCTCTTTTCCACATCCCTCTTTTCCTTTCCTCCAAATCGGTGCCAAGTTTTATATCAATGCCCATTCTTCACTCTTTGAACATCTGGGTTGGATCTGAAACTTCAGGCCTTCTCTCTCTTCCTCTTTCTCACTCACAGACACAGATATACGCTCTCCATCACCCTCTCGGCCCGTCTCCTCGGTCTTTTCAAAAGCTCCTTCACAAAGACGATAAGCTGTTAGTGGCCCTGTAAATCTGTCCTCCCCCTTGTCTCTGCCCATCTGTATCTCTCTCTCTCTCTTTACTTACTTATACACACACACAAACACATAGCCAGGCCAGGATAAATGAGGAACTTTTTGTATGAAGGCAAAAGCAAAGTAAGAAGTTCCTGATTAGTTGTTGAACCCGGAGGATGGAAATATGTTGTATGTCACGAAGAAATAGTTGAAGACACTATATATATTTACTAAAGATGTGCATTTTGACAGTACTCGACAGAGAACATGATGGAGAGCTTGAGTGGGCTGGAGGGTTGATCCTCATGTCGTCTGATTGCCACTGTAATCAATCATAACTTTTAAAAAGATCACAGGTTACGATCATTGCTATCACTTGTGAGTATTTGAGTGCTCGTGCCCAGCCCCAATATTTACATGGTATACTAACATGCCTTGCATGCCAACAACATACCAATCATTACTATATTATTCATTACGATATCAGGCGGACACAGGAGGGGAGAGTTCAGCTTGCTTTCGAGCCGCAGTTAGAGCCTCGGTGCTGTATCGCCTCATTTCTTTACTCGTCAGGTTATACAAACAGGCTGCTTGTTACGATGAGGAACAAGTTTGCATTTCTTGTTTTGAAGTGTCCTCTTTCCTCCAAGCATCTCTTAATCATGTCTGTGTGTGTGCGCGCGCGTTTGTGTGTGTGTGTCTGTGTATTAAACCCTGTTTGTGGTCTTCCTGCAGTGTGAGCCGTGGGTGCTGACGCTCGAGGTGCGCGGCGGTCCTTCTCCACAGCCTCGTTCGAGGACGGGTAAATATCCCTCCCTCCCGGGCCGTGCCTCCGTTACCTCACACAGCCTCAGCACATCCTCACTTTCCGCACACACAGCATGGACGGGCCGTGCCATCGCACACTTAAAAAAATAAAATAAAAAAATTCATTTTTGAACCTTGCTTTTTGGGCAAGCATGCAAAGTTTCATCTGAAACTTTACCCCAGAGTTTGACTCTAACTGCGTTTAAATTTTTTATTTTTTTTTCATTCCATTCCTTGTCATCCTGCCAGCTCTGTTGCTCTTTTTTTTTAGTTAAATTTCTTCGCTCAGTGACACGGCTCTTACGTGTTCCATTTCATGCCTCTGTGTCTCGGCTTACACTGTGCACGCGGTCCGTTGCACTCCTGCTCACTCCTCCACCCGAGCCAGAGAGCATGCACTTCTTTTTAGTTGGGCAGTTAGAAAGTTGAATGTTAAATTTGTACTGAGGTTGCACCGATACCCCTTTTTTAATTTTAATTTTCAATACGAAAACTTTATCGGCGTTCCGGGGATCAGCCAATATTTGATACTGATCCAGTACTGACATTCTCACAGTAACGACGCGGACCTGCAAGCTTCTGATGAGAAGCTATGCAAATCATCTCAGACGTGATGTCGGCATCCTTAAATATAATTTGTGTCCTACGTTCACATGCATGATATGTGTTGTGTCAGTCAGCATCACTGATACAGATCCAGCATTTGGAGGCAATATCTGCGCTGACACTCAGTCTCTAGTTTGTACATGTTTCTTTAGAATTTATGTAATTATATTAAAGACCTTTTTAAAAGCTAGAGAACACTCCTAATACTTTGTAGGGATCTACCGATACCGTTACTGAATATCGTTATCGGGGTCGATGCTTGCCTGAAGTGCTGGATCAGTATGGAATTGGATTTGACATATATTTTCCAATCCAATCCACTGACGTATTTTATGCAGTAAATGTGTGTCTTACACATGAACCCCAGACACAAACTGAGGTTGCATCTCTGATGTTTCGCAACGACTCACTGCAACAGAAGCTTACAGAGAGGTGGTCAGTATCGGATCAGTATCAGATATCGAATGATGCTCATAGCTCTGATATCGGGATCGCATCGAAAATGGTAAAAGTGGGATTATTGTATCGGTCTTTGCCCTCAGGCTCTTGTTGCGATTGTGGTATAAACTATAAGATGTTTCATTTTGTTGTCGTAAAGCTGATACCTTCAAAGCTTTTCCCATAAAACCTCTGTGATTTGTCACTTAAGTGAAACGACTCAGAATAAGTGACTATAGTATCCCAAAGATCCCCCCCCCCCCCCACCTATAGAGACGTAACCCAAGGTTGTCTGCCATATCCACATCTTTGTGGACAAATTTTGTCCTCCTTGGACCTGTGTGTTTTAAAAGTTAAAACGTTTTGTTTGCGCCGTTTTTGTGCCAGGATAGATAAGATGTTGCTGTTCGAATCTTGGTGCACTTGTTCAGATGAAGTTACTCCACTTGTACCATTGTGTAGATGTGGTTTGTGTAGTTGTGGCTCTGTGCTGCACCTGAGGCGTCCGCGCTGAGGCATGCTGTCAGCCAGTGAGAACCTGTTTGAGGCATTGCAGGCAGAAATGCAGAGATGGAGCACAGAGATCCTAAACACTGTCTCATCAAAACACACACACACAGGGGCAAAGATCCTACTCTCATAATAAAACACACCCCAGCAAGTTGCTGTAGAGTTTCCCAGCAAAGGGAAAACTCTACTCTCTCATCAGTATTGTAACATTGAGTTAGATCAGCTGACTTTTTGTAGGAGAGGTAGAAAAGGAGAAGTTTAACTCTTGAAATGAGCTTTAGTGGGAAAGCAATGCCTTCCTCACTCGGGGTTATAAAGAAGGCGCTTGCCAGCAGTCTAAATGAAACTGTAAAGAATATGAGAGGATTAGCCTCGCTTTTCATAATGACAGGCGCTCGAGTTATAGCTGCAGGAGAGATGGGGAATCCTGCTCTCTGCTGGAGACGCCGCTGCATATGGCTGCCGAGTTTCTCTGCTCTGTGGTTGGAGCACACAGACAACACCCTCCAATCTCTCACGGAGCAAGGAGAACGACGATGCTATCTCGACAGCTTTAGATGAGTTCAACAGTAGTGTGTGTGTGTGGGTGTGTGTGCACGCACTTAGATAGCTACGTGTGCTTAGACAGTTGTTTCTGTTCTGCTCTGTGGACAGTATGGGCCAGACCTAGACAGGAAGCACTTAATGGGAACATTTTCTCATAGTCTCAAACTGATGGGGAAAGAGTTCCCCCAGAGGGACAAACCGAAAAACCCTTAAGGGTGTAGCGCTACACTATGCATAAAAGCAAAGAAACTCGCAAGGCATAATCATACTTTTATCATACATATTAATGCTTCAGATTCATTTTTATTTATTTACCCACAGTTTTCCCGTCACTCATATTTTGCTTGATTTTGTATTTCTTTGGTGAACATCCGCCATCTTTAAGCCATCTTCATGCAGGAATAATTTGTTAGGCCAAATCCCAAATGGCTTCCTTTTCACTTCACAGGACATAATGGCGTTTAGAAACTACGTAGCGCACTATACGCCTAATAGATAACCCTGAGACTTGCGTTAGGTGACTTAAAGTAGAACATGGTATCATAAACATTGGAATGTGGATTTTTGCCATTGAATATGTAAATATTATGAACATTTGAATAGTACTCGAAGAGTGAAAATTTGTTCTAACAGCTCTTATGGAAATACTTTTAAGCCTAGTGTTTGATCATGATGCAATTAATAAAAAAAAAAAACAATGTAGAACAATAGAGAAAAAAAAATTAAAAATCAAGATGCATAAAGAATTGAATTTATAATCGCATCTTGGCACCTCAAATCCAAATTGAATCAAATTGTGGGGTCTCGACAAATCCCCACCTCTAGTGTGAACGTGTTTTACATATAGACTTACTAGTATAAATTTGATCTCAGACGGATGGAGCGCCACTTTGACACTCAAATTTTACTCAGATCTGTGACTCTGTGTCAGGGCATTTCAGATGAGCAGGATCAGTTTAAACTATTTATACTGTGATATTAAACACAACGCACCACTTTTGCCTGACTTAACCACAGTGGCTCTAATTAGGCCATAATTTGCCCATCCAGTAGGCTGATGTTATCTCGGGTTATGTTGAATTCTAAGCCAATCACACAGTCCATGCTGCAAAATGCAGATCCCCCCCCCCAATGTCACTTAGTTGTGGTTAGAGTTATTTATTTTTTTATTTTTTTATTTTTTTTACAAAGCCTCATTGTGCCAGGCCTAAAGCACAAATCCAGCACAGTAAGCCATCACACAGTCTTACAATACAGCATACTGCCTAAGGAGGTTTTCAGACCATGTGTGAATAAACCTTCACTGAAAGAGAAACAGGTGAAGGAATCGAAGAGAGTAATGTTCTTTTTTATCTATTTCTATCAATTTATCCTGGTCTGGTCTCAGATCAACCCCTCTGGCCTCTGCCTCTGCAAACATGCCACTGCATTGATACCCTGATTTTTGCCCTCTGAGAGAGACAGTGAGAGAGAGAGAGAGAGACAGAGACAGACAGACAGTGAGAAAGAACAAGGGAGTGTGTGAGAGAGAGAGAGAGAAAGAGAATGGAGGAATGGGGGAGTGGAGATGGAGTCAACAGGAAGGCGAGTGTGTGAGAGAAAGTGTGACTCCCCTTTACCCTTATCATAATGTTAAAAACTGTCAATACTCAGTTGATGATGGAGTGTGAGTGTGACTGAAATGTGGGGAGGGGCTGCTGAGTTCGCCTTGTTAATCTATGAATAGGCCATCCCAAATAGCTAGCCGGCTAGTAAGCTAACTTGCATTCACAGGTAGACACTCTATTGATTTCAGTGTCTGAGTCTCAATTTGCATTGTCATATTCCCAGCGCTTTATTTAACAGTAGCTAAACCTGTCACAATATACCATAACAATCAAAACTAATTTGTTCATCACTAACATTAGCTCAGTTAGTTAGTTAGCTGGCGAGCTTCGCACGCCGGTTCTGCAGCTAAAAGTTCGAGTTCACATCATCCTCTAAGCTTGAACGTGATTGGTCCAAAACCGTGGAGCTTATTTAGTGACATGACAAACTTGGCTCATACGTAAAACTTCCTGAATAAGTAATGAGAAAATCTTTGTTTTAAATGGAAAAATGTGACTTTAGCGACGTGTTAACAAATTCGGGCCAAATTAGCCACATTCAAGAGGAGTTAACCATTTAAAAATCACATTTTTAAGTTCAGGGGTACTTTAGATATAGTTTCCTTCCATTGTATATAATGGAGGCATTGTTGTAGCTTAACAACTTTGAGTCGGGAGTAAGTTAACTAGAATTTTGGAGTAACTTTGCCCGGTTGTGTGTGTGTGAAAGAGAGGACTTTTGGCATGTCGGGGCAGGATGCAGGCGTGTGCGGGCGTCAGATGGGCCTCAGTAGCTCAGAGTGACTCAGTGGAGGAGGAGAGGAGAGAGCAGCAGCAGCAATCATGGATGACTCCTGCCTTCCCACAGGACCTTAAATATACACACACACACACACACACACACATCTGTTCCCAGCCATGTTGTGGTAAAAGTGAACTGTGTCCTTGGCAGGTTTGGTGCTGTGCTGGAGCGGAGCTGCTGTGTCCTGCTCGGACTCTAATTCTGTACTAGGTAGAGAGAGAGACAGGGAGAAAGGAAGGGAGAGAGGGAGGGCTGCTTCCTTCCTCCATCACCTCAAACTCCTTTGCTCTGTCCACTAATGACGATGGCTTACAGAGACACATCCCTGACTGTGGGTCTATTTGAGCGAGGTTTTATCTATCTGTCTCCCCCTCCACCTCTGTCTTTTGCTATGTGTCTTTTTGAGAACAGCGTGGTGTCAGGACAGACACACAGGAGGCTGTAATAAATAGCCAACATATGGTCACCGGATCTGCGGTCTCGCAAGCCCCTCACCCTCGGTCTCACTCTCCCCCCTCTCTACTTCTCTTGGCCAGTCCCACGGCTATCTACCCCTAAAGATAAACTTTTCATCTTCTCCGCTACATTTTCACACCTCACAAAGTGGAACTGTGCTTTTTCCATTGATCAGTACAAAAGGTTCTAGTTGTATGGTTTTTGGTACCTGCTTAAGATTTGGTATAAACGGGACTGATGGTACATGGCTGTCAGGCTGCCAGTATTGTCTGTCGCTGATTTTAGTGCATTGATGTGTCTAAAATGTATCGTCATCATATTTTTGTCAACAAATGATTATAATTTTGTGCAGATTTGGCATGTTCTCGTTAATTAGATTTCAAAAACCCTACATCAACAAGCCTTTTTGTTAGTAATTTCGTTGCAGCTAATACGAGTCGGTTAACCAAACGGCCGATCAGCCAAAGGAACAGGCTGAAATAATGATGCAGTCACTTTAACTGTCCTCACTGGGATCGTTCCAGGTGTTTCTCAAGTTGGTGGAAAATAAACTAGAACTTGAACTAGAACCCCACATACTGCTGAGTTTGTGTTTAGGCTGATTCTTGTTTTTGAATGCATAGTGGAAAATGGCCTTTTTCTTCTCCTCTCCTCCTCCCTCAGTTCTTCACATGTGGGTGCTCTCCTCTCTGCAGGTAAAAGCACACAGCAGCTCCCTCCCCCACACCCTCAATCACACCTACACACACACACACACACACACCAGCCGCACTATCCTCACTCCTGTTAGCTTTGAAGTGCATGTGTCATTTTCGGCAGTTTGGTTCGGAGCCATTGTCTGTCAGACACGTTAGAAAAGCTTGCGGCAGCTAAAGCCTGGGAACTTCAGACAGGCAAGACAGCCACTACAACCTTTCTGCATTTCTGTTCCGCTCTTAAGTCGAGAAGGAAAAAATCCTAGCATGCAATGGAAGCTGCGCTGGTTCAGGTGCCGCTAGAGGCCAAGCTGAGACTTTGGCCCTCGGCCCGTTTTTATAGATAAATTTAGATTGGGAATGAATGCTGCCTAGTCTAATAAATAACCAGGTGTTGTTTCGCATATGGCACAGTCACATGTGGCAGTGTTGGAGAACAGAGAACAGACTCGCCAACTCATTTATATTAGTGCTGCTTATGGAGTAGTGGTGGCTCAGTGGTTAAGGCTTTGGGCTACCAATCGGAAGGTTGTTAGATCAAAGTATCTTATCACGGTACTTGAAGACATTTTCTTAATACACGATACGTATCATGATTTAAAAAAATAAATAGTTTGGCTGATGTTTTTTGCTAATAAAATGCCATAAAAAAATAATCAACAAAACATTGTGAAGAGCTACATGATTTGTTTCAACATTTACAAATAAATCAATTTAACCAAATGACACTGTCGGTACAAAGAGCGATTTTTAACATCCAATCAGCTACCTGTTACTTTTGAGTAACTATGCAGGATAAGGATTCAAACAATACTCTCAGAAATATGTACCGTGATGTAATTTATCGCGATATTGATATCATACTGATGCATCGCCCACCCCTCGTGATGCACTCCCAAAACAGTTTCTCTTTCTCTTTTTCTACTCTTCATAATGACTCTGGTTTGTAGTTTAATCAAATGGCATTTAACCCATCTGCAGACTGTAAGGTAGGTGTGTGTGTGTGTGTGTGGAAGAAAATTAGTACTGCGGGAAACTTATCTCCTCAATGAGCCTTCTGTGGCAGGGTTCTCTAATCATTAGAGCCCTCCCAGCGAGGGGTCTCACACCTCCGTCACCCCACCTCTGACTCACACACGCACTTCCTTCAGCTTCACTCTGCTTTTACAGGATGTCAGAGTCGTCTACACAGACCCTGTGTAGCAGCGTGGTTCAGAACGGTTCACACGAGAAAAGTCTTGACTACCGCTGAGGAGCTCGTGCCCAGGTCCACACCCTGTTATGAAAATCTGCCATGATGGCTGATGACAGCTGGTCAGGAAACAATGCACTTTGGCTGCTTTAATTCTTCTCCTAACGATGCAGCCTCGCATGAATTTTTACATAACTCTCTGAAGCTCACTCTGGTTTGGGGAAACTATTAGAGACAAGTTTTTGTGACTGTAATCCAAGTAAACACTTCATGAATTCCTTCATACATCAGTTGTTATTTCAGTGATGCTTTAGCATTGCCGTGAGTGTAGTCATGCCAGTACAGCTTGTTGAATAGAGCGAGAGAGGGAGGGAGAGAGAGAGAGAGAGAGAGAGCACGTGGAGGAAGGAGGGAGGGAGGTGTGGTGAGAAGAGGGGCATTCTTTTCCAGAGCATTTGGCAGCATGCAAGGACTTTTCCAGCCTCATGTGCCTCTGTTTCTACTGAACACAAACACTCCAACAAACACACACACACACACACACCCATACCACTCTGTGCACGACCTCAATAGTGTCACCTGTGCTCTTCCCAGAGTGGATGGTTTCTTCTTACAAAGATGTTTAAGAACCTGTGTGTGTGGGTTTTTTCAGTGAGAGTGACGGGTGGGAACAGATGTAGTAACAGTAGCACCCCCACCCTCGAACTTTCTCCTGGCTAGGCAGCAAAAATCGTATAACAAGTGTCTCTCTCTGTCGCTTTCACACAACCCTAAACCTGCCCCACTGTTGGGTAATCCTCAATTTTTTTCCCCCACAATGTACGTCAGGTCCTTTCTTCTCCTACTCAACTTCCCTTCATAGCACAGTTTGATTCATGCCCTCAGCTTTTTTTTCCATTGATCTGGTACATCACTTCTTTTGCCACCCTCTACCATCATCTGTTGCTGTTCATTTTGCAGGCCATAAAAGTGCCTGTGTGGTGACCGAGCAGGGCCCCTCCATCAAGCTGGTCCTCTCTAACATCATCCTTACAGAACCCCTTTCAAATTGTGGTGTTGAGCTAGATAGATCTTTTTCATGCAGAGAAGATCTGCGTTTAGCTGAACTTCTTAACTCTAGAAACCACAATGTAGGTAGGCTTGTTGAAAAAACAATTGAAGACCAAATGTGTAAAACTTGACAAAGGATATTAGACCTTTTTTGTGCAGTTTATTTTTTATTATGAAGGTAAATTGCTGGCTTCCCGGTGCTAGCAATACGTGTGGCACTGCAAAACAATGAATAATATTGACCCCGGAAACAGGCTTATATAATTATATATATATATAATATAATATTTAGCTCAGTCTCAGTGTAACACCAGCATGTTGAATACCTTATTTTAATACTTATGGAGTGATACCAAGGTAACTAGGCATTTAGCTATTGATGTTTAGCAAACTCCAATGACAGTTTAATTTATTTAATGGCTTAAATAATTTTATTTTTCCCGAGTTAGCTAGCTTCAGCGAACAATTACCCAATTTTTACCCAGTTTTTAATTTATCTCTGACTGGTGCGTAAGACTTAGTAGGCAACATGGATAACCAGGTGGGTGATTTCAGCCAGTGAAATAGTGTCTGTGACTTTAAGGTGGATCAGCTCAGCACTGTGGACCACCACATCACCGCTGCATCTGCTTGGCTAATCAGTGCGCGAGGATGCTCGACTGAAGGGAGAAACTAATCTGTGACTCAGCTGGGAGGTGATTAGCGGCCTGTTAGAGTGTTTTAATCCTGAGAGTTTAAATGAGATGATAAAGTTAAATAGTTAAACAAAAGATAGCACTCTTCTTTCTTTGCTCTCGCTTTCCCGTCCCATCCTCTTTTTCTCCTCCTCTCACCCATCCTCCTTCTCCTTCTCCTTCTCCTGTCCTGAACAAACATGTTCTCCCTCCCCCCAGCGCTCGTGACCATTACCCACCATGTCTTTGCGTTTCATGTGCAAACAGTTCAGGCTTCCTGCTGCTCCTGCTCATCTTCCATACTGAGAAAGTGAAGTTCTGATCCAGCAGTGGTGGAGATGCAGAGTCTAACAGGCTTCACTGTGATTCCGATGTACATCCAGTTGAAGCCAAATATTTGTTAGTTGAAGCACATGTGTGAATTTCCCAACATTTGTCCTGTTGGTGTTGAGTAGCAGCTCTGATGAGCACGTCCATCACGCTGCAGTGATCCTACCAGCAACAGTGACTTTGCCGTGGCTTTCTCATCATCTTCACTGTGCACACATGCTCACATGCACACATGCTCTCTCTCTCTGTGTCCGTCTGTCTCCACTTTCTGGTGAGGAGGAAGTAGCCTGGACCGGAGAGGAGCTTCCTGTGGGGCTGTAAACGGGAAACGGCAATTAGCTGAGGCAGAAGCCTGTTGCATAACCCCTCTCTTTCCCTCTTTCTCTCTACCTTTCTTTTTGCCTGTACTTATTTATCCACATCCTTGTCGTCGTCCCCCCACACTTAAGTCAGCGCTAACTTGGACTATTACATCACAACATGGCTCTTGTGTGCTACCACAAGCACTACATATGGGTTAACAAGGGGCTGAGTGTATGTGGTTTTCATTAAACGCCTCTGCCTCAGTGTTTCCTCTCCTGAAGCACTAAGTACTTAATCTAAAACCCCATCTGCTTTAATGATGCTGTTATCGGTTTCAACCAATCACATCTCTGTATCGTTACCTCAGAGGATTAGAAAAACTACTGTTGGGGGTCATCTAAAACAGATCTATACCTCAAATAATTCTGTTCATTCAACTTAGGAAACACTACTAGCACTTTACTTAATAGCATGTAGCATTCAAAAGTACAGGCCCCTCGATACACCGTGGAAAATACTTTTGTTATTTCGACCTCTCATGATATCACTCTTGTGCTTGTGCTAGAGCTAGAATAGGCCACACTTGCATGATCATGAGACAGACAGACGCACTCACTCATGCACGCTCTCTCTCGTGCTCTGCAGTCAGGTGCTGGCGTCATAAAGCACACGCAGCGCCAGCGCCGTGTCACTGTGGGATCAGTCTTGCATCTCTGAGGCAATAGGACACTCTGCTCTGTGAAGCACGCATCTCTGGGGAAAAAAAATGGGGTTCAGACCTCTGATGCTGACTTCCCAGCTGTCCTCTGGTTTGATATTAGTTATAATGGCTTGGTGAAGGCCTCTCTAAAAATCTCATAAAGCTTTGGTGCTCTAGTTAGAAAGTACCAATATATGCTTAGCTTATTACAGCACATATTATGGCACTATTTACTTTGGACTTCTAAGAGAACGTTTTTAAACTGATTTTATAGAGTGATCTATAAAGACCCCTATCTAAACTGAGGGTGTGCGATCAGACTGGTCCATCTTTCTCTTATCTTTCCTTTCTGAACTTCTCTCCTCTCTCTCTTGCAGTGATGGATAGTTCAGTGGAGGAGAAGAGGACGGGGAAGGAGCTCAGCTCCTTCCTCGGCACCAAGGAGGCCGAGCTAACGGACGAGACGGAGCGACACACAGGTGAGAACAGCCACACACAAGATGTTCTCACGATACACGATATGTATCGTGATATTTAGTTTTGGTGACCCTAAAGTTGAAACACACACAACACACTAGCACAACAGCAGCGCTACAATATGTAAGTCCATTGTTGGTTTTATTAAAAAATATTGCAAAAACTAAATATTTATAAAAGGTACAAAAGTAGAAAATTTTACTGTCCCATCAGCTACTTGAGTATACTACCTGAATTTGAGTAAAAATGAAGTTGGTATGTTGCAGAACTCCTGATACCCACGATACTCGCAGAAAAGCACACTGGGACCTTTACTTGTTGCAAAAAGAATGCATATGATCTACATACACAGTGGGGTCCAAAAGTCTGAGACCACATTCAAAATCTGGGATTTTTTTCATTGCCACTGTATGGCACTCTGAAACGCTTTGCTGAAACTGGATCAGTCGTATCCAAAGCACGATCAGGCAGACCAAAAGTGACCACACAATCAGAAGACCAATACATAAAGCTTTGTTCACTGAGAGAGAGAACAGCAACTTCATCACAGATACAGAATGTGCTGA